>OVAN01012794.1:0-13399 GCA_900406275.1 Anastatica hierochuntica | reverse complement strand
ATAAGAGTTCAAAATGGGTAATATCACACGTAAACAAAGGTTGTTGTGCTTTTGTTTTAATAGTATAGATATTTAAATATAAGAAATATAAAAATAAGAGGTGTTTGATTCTCTATTTTGTTATTTTATATTTTGTTCAACTTTGTAATATATATACATGTGTGTGTGCTATTTTTAATGAGTTAACTAATAAAAATTAAAGATATTTCCTAACTAAAATCTTTCTTCTAATTTTAGGTTTAAATTTCTTTGAACGAACCATAAAATTTGGATAAAAACATTTTTTTTCTTTGAATCTTACAATATGCTGTTATTCTATAATTATGAAAGTTATATTAGTTTATATCTATCTATTTAAGTGGTCGTTATTGTAACAAATAAATCATGATCAATATAATTATGTAAAGTTACACTTTAAATAAAAATTAACTCATAAAATATTTATCATGGAGTCTTAAGTATATATTTTTTTTCTCACATTTCAAAAAAAAAGATACGATTTATATGTGTCTGTTAATTATGATTTTTTGTTGATTTATGAATAAATTTTGATGGTTAAAAAAGTTTCTATAATATTTTTCAATTTTTTATTAATATTTTTTTCCACCTAATGTTTCTTTACTTGCTAACTCTATGAAGATTAATTTTTGAGGTGACAGAAAATAAATTTAATGACAGAACTGTTTACAAATCCATCTTTGCACGGACTGAATTACCTATTTGTCACTTTCATTGTTGATTTCAGCAAAAAATAACGAACTTTAATTTTTACAAAAAAAGTATATTGTAAATACAAATAATTGAATAACAAAAATAGATACTTGTGATAATTAACTTACAATTATATTTTTTATCAACTTACCATCAAAAATTTAATTATTTATGATTAAACTAAAAAACAAAAAATAGAATTTCAAAGGCTTAATTAATAAATATCGACATTTGTCCATTTTATGTGTGATGAAGTAAAAACTCTTATGGAGAGAGTTAGCCGCAAACTATATGATTATGATTATTCTATCTTTCTAGTTTTCGTTCTTTAAATTTGTCAAGGATCTATTTTAAAAAATATTGTCAGTGCATGGGTATCAACTTGACACCATTTGAATCAATTATTAGATCACTTAAGATTGGATCATATTACCAAACACATATCATCAAACATTACAGATCTTAATTGAAAGTCTTGCAAAGAAAGTTATGGGCGAAATGGAACCAGAGGAAGCGAAAGAACTCGTACTCCGTTGGAAGCATTTTCCAAATGAGTGGTTTCGATTTTCATAGAGTGTTCCTGGAAATGGTGTCTATCTAATGATGAAGGTAGTTGATCCTTTTAAATTCATCTAACCTTTTATTAGCAAAATATTTTATATAAGTTTAGGAAAAGGTGAACAAAGGTGATGGTGTTCTTGGACAGGCAAGAAAGCATATAATAAATTTACTAAAGGAGACGGTGTTAAGGAAGAAAGCATCAGGAGAAGAGTTTAGGGAGTTCTTCAAGATGATATTTGGGGAATTGGAAGGAGGAGCAGAAACGGTAAGTGTAGAAAGTGCGATAGAGTATATATTCATTTTCTTTTTGATTGCTAACGAAGCAACACCAAGCGTCCTTGCAGCTACAATAAAGCTCATAAGCGATAATTCTAAAGTCATGCAAGAATTAAAGAGAGAGCATGAGGGAATTCGTCGGGATAGGACTAATAAGGAGAACGAGGTTGGCTTGACATGAGAAGACTACAAATCAATGACTTTCACCCAGTTGGTGAGTATGCACTAGCATTTCATTGCCAGATAGTTTTGATTTCGAAATTCATGAACCTTAACCTAATTTAAACAAACATGGTGCTTTGTGTCAGGTGATAAATGAGTCACTTAGGATCACAAGCGCGGTGCTAACGGTTCTTCGAATAATTGATCATGAGTTCAAAGTTGGTGACTATACAATTCCAGCTGGTTGGATCTTCATGGGCTATCCTAATGTCCATTTTAATCCTGAGAAATAAGATGACCCTTCAACATTTAATCTGTGGCGCTGGAAGGTGATTTTAATTTGATATTCATCCTTTTAATTGTTTACCTCATTCAGTTCATGGAATTTTTAACATACACCCAAATTAATTTTCCAGGAAAAAGACTTGATTGCTGTCCTCTCCAAGACCTACATTCCCTTTGGTGTTGGTTCTAGATTATGTCTAGGAGCTTACTTTGCTAAGCTGCTGATGGCTACTTTTATCCATCACCTGTGTAGATACTAGATACAGGTTCAATTTTATCACCTACTTACTTAGTTACTTATCATTCAATTTTTTATTTACATGTATAATATGTATTTATGCCTTAAAGGTGGTCAATGAAGACAGACATTATAGTACTACGAAGGTTTATACTTATGTTTCCACGTGGATCTGATCTTCAAATCTCCGAAGATAATGAAGTGGATAACTATTAGAAAAAAACATTAGATAAATAAGCTATAATATATTCTTTCTACTTCTAACGAAATTTGATGTTATCTGATAAGTTTTATTTACTAGTTTTTCTAGTCAGTTTACGATCTATTCTACATGTATAAATACTTGGTCATTCTATACATGTATAAATACTTGGTCATTCTATTCAATAAGATTATCATTTTCCCAATAATCTTTCATGGTATCAGAGCAGAGAAAATAAATCTAAAACATTCGATTTTTTTTTCTCTTCTCTTCTACCTACACACATCGGCCAAGTAACCTTTTCTTCCTACTTCTATTACTCAAAACCTAAACCTAAACTGTTTATCTACTTCTACAATTCTACAATGTCAGTTGAAGGCTCACCTACGGGTGTTACCAGTGAATCGACATCTATCATACCACCTCATTACTTTCTCCATCCTTCTGATAACCCTGGTGCTCTTATTACCCATGTACTTCTTACCGAGAAAACTACTTTGAATGGTCTACCAAGCTTAACTCTCTCCAAGCTAAACCTGACTCTGATCCTGAGCTAGCTCGTTGGATCTCTACTAACTCAATGATCATATGATGGATCCGTACTTCTATTGATCCGAAACTGCGGTCTACTATTAATTTCTTCCTGAAGCTTATCGGCTTTGGGAAACTCTGAGATTCAGATTTTCTGTTGAAATCAGAGCCATAATTCATTAGCTCCAAGATGAAATCACTAACTGTCGACAAGACGTGAAATCCATGTTTGATTACTATGGTCGTTTGACCAAACTATGGGAAGAGTTACAAAACTTGAAATCATAAAAAATTTGCACTTGTGATGTGGCTCCTGATATTGAGAAAGAAAAACAGGATGCTCGTGTTCATAAGTTCTTATTTGGTTTAGATTATTCATGTTTTAGTTCAATCCGTTCTCGGATCACAGATGAAGATCCTTTACCTGATTTGAATGTTGTTTATTCTCGTGTCATACGTGAAGAACAGAACGTCATTACGACACGCTCTAAAGAAACGAAGTCTGGTGTTGTTGGTTTCTCTGTCATCTGCGGTACTACGCCAATTGCCGCCGCTGTTACCAGAAACCATGACCCTTCCGATCATTTACTCATTGTGGCTGTAAGGAACACGAAATTACAATATGCTTCCTGGTTCACGGATATCGTGACTGGTACAATGAACAACAACGTCAAAAGAACTCCTCTGGTTCCAATTCCCATGGCAGAGGAGGTCATGGAAACTGTTTCAGAGGACGTGTTAACTCGGCACGTCAACCTAATGCAGCTGTTACTTCCGAAAAAATTGCTTCTTTGATCTCTCATCTACAAATCCAGTAAGCCAATCTCTCTATCGAACGGTTGTTGGGTAAAGCAAAAGTTACTGACATAATTATTGATACAGGGGCACCGCACCATATGACATGCTATATTAAATTGCTTCATGATGATCATGAGATCACATATATATCGGTTCAATTTCCTGATGGCCGTGGCTCACATGCTACGAAAAAGGGCACACTAAAGCTCACTTCATACTACGCCTTACACTGTGTTTTATTAGTGCCTAATTTTAATTGCACTTTAATATTTGTCTTTAAACTGTTAAAACAGACCGGTTGTATAGCAATATTCACAGATACTTTGTGTGTTTTGCAGGACTGTGTTAAGAGGACAGTGATTGGAGCAGGTGAAGTAAGAGAGAGGGTTTACTATTTTATAGGTGTTACGGTCGCAAGAGACAATCGTGCAGCACATGAGAATATTTTAGCATCATTGTCTCGGATCCATCTTACAATGTTTTAGCTTCTTTACTGATGTTTGATTCTCTTAAAGTAGATTTTAGCAATTTTAGTCAGTGTGATATTTTTTTCCACGCAAACGAACGCGCAATATTTTTACGGATAGTTTTAGTAAAACTTCAACACCTCTTGCTTTAATCCACTGTTATGTATGGGGTCCTTACCGAACTCCATCTTCATGTGGAGCTGTCTATTTTCTAACTGTTATTGACGACTTCACCCACGTAGTTTGGACATACCTCAAGCTCAAAAAATCTGAGGTATCTAGCTTGCTCAAAAGCTTCATCGCCATGAGTGACCGCCAGTTTGCGAAATAAGTGAAAATTGTGAGGAGGGACAATGGGACCAAGTTTCTTACCCTCACTTCTTACTTTTAACAAAATAGTTTCATCAAACATCCTGCGTTGATACTCTACAAAAAAACGGTCGGGTCGAGCGTAAACACATCCATATTCTCAATGTGGCACGAGCTTGCTTATCTTAGGCTCGTTACCCTATAAGCTTTTGGGGCGAGAGTATCTTAACGCAACCCATATCATTAACAGTACTCCTACACCCATGCTTGATGGAAAGTCGCCCTACGAGATTATTCACGGTCACAAGCCAGCCTATGATCTATTACGTGTGTTCGGATGCTTAGGTTATGTCCATCGTCGAGATCATGATAAAGATAAGTTCGGGGATCGTAGCAGAAAGTGTCTTTTTGTTAGATACTCATTCGGTAAAAAGGCTTGGAAACTTTATGACATTGACCGTAATGAGTTTTTCGCAAGCAGAGATGTTGTTTTTTTCGAGGATACATTTCCATGTCTCGAGTCTTCTCCGATTGTCTCTCCACCGCTCTATCAACCGGATATAGCCATTGATGACTGGTTTTTACCGACTGCCAAATCCAGGGGGAGCTTGTCACTTTCCTTGCCTCCCACGGAAACAAAGCCCGACAATGGTCACTCTGTTTCTCCGCCGAAACCGACAACAGAAAATTCATCTCCGATACAACTTGAACCTCCGACACAACATGCACCTCCGACACAACAAGAACCTCCAACACAACCTGAACCTCTTCCTGCTCCTCCGATGACTGCCATTTCTCCGGAGACTACCCTTTCTACGACAACTCCTAATCCTTCTTGTACATAACAAGTTGATAGTTCACCGGATCAAGACATAACACCGCCATCTCCAGGACTTTTCGAAGCTCTGGGACGTGGAAATCGACCTAAGATGCCATATGTGCTCCTTCGCGATTAAGTCACTCATGCTGTCACTCATGAAACACTCTCTTCTACTCCACCATGTCTCCTTTCTGCTTCTCATAACGCGGTTCCAGGTACATTCTCGTATCCTATTGCTAACTATATTTTTGACTCTATTTTTCAGCAAGACATAAGGTATTACTAGCAGCCTTTACTTCAAACGTCGAACCTATGACTTATAAAGAGGTTTGAGCTGAGAAGGTGTGGCGTGGTGCGATGAAGCTCGAAGTGGTGGTGTTAGAAGACAATCCTACGTGGGACATAACCGATTTACCACCTGAAAAGAAAGTTATCGGATGTAAATGGGTTTACAAGATTAAAATCTATTGCATGACAGAAATCTCGTCTCGTTGCTCTTGGAAATCACCAAATCGAAGGAGTCGATTACACGGATGCATTTGCTCCCGTCGTAAAGATGTCCACAATCCATTTTCTACTTGAGATCGTCTCATCTTAGAACTGGGAAGTTCATCAAATGGACGTTCATAATGCGCTTTTACACAGGGATCTCAACGAGGAGATTTACATGAAATTACCACCAGGATTTGAACATTCTGATTCTTCGAAAGTATGTCGATTAAAGAAGTCGATTTACGGACTTAAACAATCCCCACGCTGCTGGTTCTCTAAGCTCCGGAAAACTCTTATAAGTTTTGGTTTTACTCAAAGCTATGAAGATTACTCCTTGTTCTTATGTGCCAAAGAAGGGATCAATCTCCACATTCTTGTGTATGTTGATGATTTTACCCTTGCAGGCAATTATTATTCTACTCTACAACGTTTCAAGGCATATCTCTATTCTTGTTTCCACATGAAGGATCTCGGCATACTCAAGTACTTTCTTGGGATTGAGATTGCTCGAAGTTCTAAGGGATTTTCATGACACAACAAAAGTATTATTTGGACATTATTTCTGAGATAGGTTTACTTGGTGCTAAGCCTTTTTCTACTACCATCGAGGTCAATCATCGCATCTCGCTAGTTGAGGCAGAACCATTGCTGGATCCTCTTCCTTACCGTCGCTTAGTGGGCCGAATTGTCTATCTCACATTCACTAGATCGGACCTGACATATACGGTCCATGTTCTAACACAATTCATGCAAAAGTATTTTTCTGCTCATTGGGACGCCACTCTTCGTGTCGTCCGCTACCTCAAACGTTGTCTTGGCGAAGGCATTCTACTACGATCCAAGTGCAATATGTAACTCACCGCATACTACGACTCGGAGTGGGCTGCATGCCTGCTAACAAGATGGTCGTTAAGCTCGTTTGTTATTTTACTTGGTTCTTCTCCAGTGTCCTAGAAAACGAAGAAACAACAAACTGTGTCTTGTTCTTCGGCTGAAGCTGAGTATTGTGTTATGGCTTTTGTTCTTAAAGAAATGAAGCGGTTGAAGTATTTGCTGGAGACTCTCGGATTTGAACATTAACAACCAATGCGCCTCTTTTGTGACAGTTAAGCAGCTCTTCATATCGCTGCAAATCCTATTTTTCATGAGCGGACTAAGCATATCGAAAAAGATTGTAACCTTGTACGTGCCGTCCAAGAAAAGTTGATTGTCACTGAACACATCTCTACGAACGAACAGCCGACATATCTTTTTACCAAGCCACTACCAGTTTCTACATATACTTATCTACTGTTCAAGTTGGGGATTCAAGACATTTCATCCTCAACTTGAGGGGGAGTATTAGGAAAAGACATTAGATAAATATGCTATAATATATTCTTCCTACTTCTAAGACAATTTGATGTTATCTGATAAGTTCTATTTACTAATTTTCCCAGTCGATTTAGGATCTATTCTGCATGTATAAATACTTGACTATTCTATTTAATAAGATCATCTTTTTCCCAATAACCTTTCAATAACTATGCTTATTATTTGAGTGGTAAGACTCCATTGTAGGTTGTTGGTACGAATCTTTATGAGTTAATCAGATCTGATTGCGGCCCGTGTATAATGTATCTATCGATTAAATAAAGCAAATAAAAAGCATTTTGTTTGGTCTGACCAAAAAAGCACTTTGTATAGATTTTGACAAAAAAGCACTTTGTATGGAAATTACAATAAATTCATGTTGTGACGGTTTAATTTCGTCACTGTAATAAGAACTTTCATAACATTATAACTAAATCGGGAAAAAATGATTTTGTCATATGATAGTCTAGAACTGAGAAACAAAATCAAATCTCAAAACCCAAACTAAGCCGAAACCGATCAAAAAAGTTAGTACTAAAATGAATTAAATCTTACATGAATAGTCGAACAGAATTTTATGACATGGTGATTCGGATATTGGAATTCGACCCAAATTTGAACGAGTACCCAAAAAACTGAACCAAAATTTGTAATCTAAATAAGTCTCCGAAAATTGGAACAAGTAACTGAAACATGAAAAACTAACTCAAATACTCAGTTTTGAATGATCAGTTCACTTATCACCAAACCGTTCAAGAAACTAGCATCATCAATTTATTCCTGTTTACTTTAGGGGATATAGTATAGCATTGGTTTAGTGTAGAATGTATAAACATTGTATTAAACACACATTTGTATAGTTCATGAGAAAAAAATAAAAGGTTATATTTCTCTGAAGTTTTTCTCTTAGATCTAGTTCTTCAATATCACTTTGACCAAAACAACACTATAGAAGCTTGAGAAAAATGAAAAAATAGGATAAAAACCTTACTTCTTTACACATAACAAGACTCAGCTTTCTTTTGTTTTCTATCTATGCATGTAAGTGATAACGATATAAAAGTTTGTATAACCATCTAACAACCAAAATATTCTACTTTCATATGTTCAAGTTGAAAGACATAGAGGCGCAACCCTTTTGGGTTGCCGACCTTAATGACATACCATAGTGTTTTTACTCACTCAATCATTCAAACACTTTTTGTGCATTGGATGTAAGTTACTAATTTATTATATCAACCAAGTAAAAACTATAGAAATTATACCATGATCTAGCCCAACGCTCATTATAAACCAAGATCTAATCCTAACCTACTACATCTCTAGATTACTCAAAAGATATGAATGTGATCTTTGAGAATCCATGATCCTTAGCAAATATATATATATATATATATATATATATATATATATATTTCAGTTTCTGATGTGGCGTGCTCACAGAAGCCTAAAGCTCAAAAAATCCTACGGTCGTCTTCTTAGCGATTCACGTTGTTTTGGAAAATTTTGGCTCGTGTGGCGTTATGTGGCAACTTATCATTCGTCCATCATTTATTTTGAAATATTTTGTTATGAACACGTGGTTTGATCCCTTTGGTCACCATTTTTTAAAAACCCTAACTGTATGTCGACGTACAAAAAACCCTAATTTAAACCATACCAATATAAATATATGATTC
The DNA here is from genome assembly GCA_900406275.1 of Anastatica hierochuntica. Classification (NCBI taxonomy): domain Eukaryota; kingdom Viridiplantae; phylum Streptophyta; class Magnoliopsida; order Brassicales; family Brassicaceae; genus Anastatica; species Anastatica hierochuntica. The sequence goes on along the minus strand of OVAN01012794.1, from coordinate 4,515 downwards.
TCCTTCTCCATTAGCTTTAGTCTCTCATAAGCTTTGGCTCATGTGTTTCTTTCTTCTATGTTTATTTAGGGTTGTACGTTTTTTTATAAACATTTAGGGTTTTATGTTTTTGTTCGACTTCTTTATAAAAACTATGTTCTCTGCCGTTCTCCAACATAAGTTTTGTCCAATTTGAATCTCAGTATTTGCAAATCCTTTGTATCTCTGCATAATCTTTTTTTCTCATATCTTAATTTTCATTCAGATGTTGGAGCTAATTCGGTCATCATAGAATAAAGCGTCTAATCCAAAAGGTATAAAATTAAAGTAAATGGATGTAGCTCGACGTAGTGATGTCTTAGCGATCCGATCAGACACTTTGTTTGAATTTCTTGATACCCAAGTAAACTCTCTCTCTCTCTCTCTATATATATATATATATATATAGAAGTCAATTTCTGATGTGGCGTGCTCAGAGAAGCCTAAAGCTCAAAAAATCCTACGGTCATCTTCTTAGTGATTCACGTTGTTTTGGAACTTTTTGGCTCGTGTGGCGTTATGTGGCAACTTATCATTCGTCCATCATTTATTTTAAAATATTTTGTTATGTACACGTGGTTTGATCCCTTTGGTCACCATTTTTTTAAAACCCTAATTGTATGTCGACGTACAAAAAACCCTAATTTAAACCATACCAATATAAATATATGATTCTCCTTCCCCATTAGCTTCAGTCTCTCATTAGCTTTGATTCATGTGCTTCTTTCTTCTATGTTTATTTAGGGTTGTACGTTTTTTTTTGATAAACATGTAGGGTTTTATGTTCTTATTCGACTACTTTATAAAAACTATGTTCTCCGCCGTTCTCCAACATAAGTTTTCTCCAATTTGAACCTCAGTATTTGCAAATCCTTTGTATCTTTGCATAATCTTTTTTTTTTTCTAATGTCTTAATTTTTATTCAGATGTTGGAGCTAATTCGGTCATCATACAATAAAGCGTCTAATCCAAAAGGTACAAAATTAAAGTAAATGGATGTAGCTCGACGTAGTGATGTCTTAGCGATCCGATCAGCCACTTTGTTTGAATTTCTTGATACCCAAGTAAACTCTATATGGAGAAATTTTTTGCGCCAAAACTCAACTTCCATGAAAAGGTTGTATAGTCCAAAATGCATATGTTCTTTGTTGACAAGCTTGATTAAGGTTTGGTTATCACCTTCAAAGATACACGTCCAAAATCCTTGAATCCAGACTTGTTGAAGTGAGATGATTAAAGCTTGAAATTCTAACTCCAAAGAGGTGTTATAGTGTTTTCCCTTGCTTGTTCCTGCACATATATAAATTCCTTGATCATTTGTAATTATCTAACTTGCTTTCGAGTTTCCCATGACATCATGCGATCCATCAAAATTGCATTTGATAAATCCCAGAGCTGGTTTCCTCTATTGTGAAGCTTGTGCAGATCGTGTCCAACTAGTACGTTGGGTTGGCTTATCTGTGATACACTCCAAGGTGTCTTCGTTTGGATTTTGCAAGTCCTTGCTCCATTGTCGTTGTTTTTGTTGGTGAACCAGGATATTTCTGCTCTTCAACAATCTCCATAAAATCCAAAAAGGAAGATGCTTCTAAAAAGACGTACTTTTAGAATTATTGTATAGATCGATTAGGATACTTAACTTATATTCAAATGTGAGAGATGGATCCTGCAACTGAGGTAAAGAGATCGCCGAAGCCCGCCATACTTGCTGAGCATGAGAGCATTGGAAAAAGAGGTAGTTCATATCCTCATCCGCAGAGCACCATCGCCGACATTGTCTATCCGAGCTAATACCTCGATAACGTAAGTTTGTGCCAATGGGTAAAGTAGAGGAAACACAACGCCAGAAGAAGTGTTTCAACTTTGGAGTGATATCAAGCATCCAAATGGTTATTTTGATAAGAGCACTCCCCAGAGGAGGATCAAGTTGCCGGTTTTTTGATGCGAGAAGAGTGGCTAAGTAATTACCCGATTTTACAGTATAAATATCGTCCTTATTTAGATGCCACCCTACTATGTCTTGTGTTTTTCTCGTGCTCAAGTGTAATGATGAGATAAGATTGACATCTTCTTGTGTAAAGTGTGCCTCAAGCTTGTGATGGTCCCATCCTCCAAATGCATTTAACAACTCAGAGACTTTGGTTATTAGTGATACAAAACCAAATATTTTATTTGGTGCACGAGGAATATGTGTAGGAATTCAATTGTCCAGCCATATATTTGTTTGATCTCCATCTTCAATAACCGTTCGTAGGCCTTTGTTAAGAAGGTCTCTTCCCACCAGCATGGACCACCAAAGGAAAGAGGGTTTAGTACCAAGCGTGGCTTTGAGGATTGAGTTTTTGGTGAAATACCGCCCTTTAAGCACTTGAGAAGCTAAGATTTGCGGGTTTTTGAAAATACGCCAGACAATTTTTACTAAGAGAGTTGTATGAAAGTGTTTTATATCCCGAAAGCCTAGAGCCCCTTGTCGTTTTGGTGTGCTGATCCTTTTCCATGAATACCAATGCATTGACCTACGGCCGTTTCCTTTACTCCACCAGAATCGAGCTATAATTTGTTTTATCTCCTCACATATCCCAATGGAAAGTTTAAAGAAATTCATCATATAGATTGCTAAAGCTAGAGCTATTTTTTTTTGACCAACCCTCCGTTCGCTGCTTTGCTTTAGTGACAATATAGGCGAAAACATCTTTTTTTTTTCCTATCAATTTGTTCTGGTAAGCCCAAATAGTTACCATGCCCGCCTTAATTATGAATGTTAAGGATGCGTCGGTGATTAGTCTTGATATCAACTCTTACACAAGAACCAAAGGTGATTGCGGATTTATGTAGATTAAGGGCCTGGCCCGAAAGTTGTTCATACAAACAGAGTGTTAATCTTATTGAATTTGCAGACTTGGGATGAGCATGACAGAAAAAGAGAGCATCATCTGCAAAGAAAAGATTGTGGACAGTAGGTCCATTGTGACTAATTGTCATACCCTTGACCTTCTTCTTTTCTGCTTCTTAAGTGAATGAATGAGTAAGAACCTCAGCACACAAAATAAACAAATACGGAGATAGAGGATCTCCTTGGCGAATACCACGAGTTGGTTGAAAGTGACCTTGTGGTGAACCATTCATGAGGACATAGAATGTTAGGGATTCTACACACTTCATAATCCAATATATTCATTTAGAGTCAAAATCCATAGCTATCATCGTGTCTCGAAGAAAATGTCATTCAACACGATCATATGCCTTGGAAATATCGGTCTTAACCGCCATATATGATTTCACCCATCTTCGTCTTGATTTAAGGGAATGGAACATCTCTTGAGCCACTATAACATTATCCACACCTTGTCGTCCCATAATGAATGCAGTTTGATTATCAGAGATAATATGAGGGAGTAACCCTTCAAGTCGGTTCACTAGTATCTTCGATATAATTTTGTAAGAGACGTTGCAGAGAGCAATAGGTCGGAAGTCTGCCATAGTCTTTGGTATGTCAAGCTTAGGGAGGAGAAAAAGATTCGTATGATTCATCTACTCCTCCATGCTTCAATGCTCGAATAAATTATTAATGGCCAGTGAGATATCATCTTTTATATTCTACCAAAACTGTTGGAAGAAAGCACCTGTAAAACCATCCGGACCCGAAGCTCGATTCGGTCTAATTTGGAACACAGCTCGCATTATTTCTTCCTCTGTAATTAGTTTGTTTAGGTCATCATTCATGGCTGGCGTGATTCTACGCTTGAAATCTCGAAAAGTTGTATCCCTTAAACTGCCATAGTCGTGATGAGTAATGGAAGTGAAGAGGTTTGAGAAGTAAGAAACTGCAACGTGTCCTACATCTTTATCGCCACGATAAATAAGACCTTGACCATCTTCTATGGCTAAGATCCTATTCTTTGGTAATCGAGATTTTGGAGTTACAATAAAATATTTTGTACTCCGACTCCGTGAGAGAGCCATTGATTCCTGCTTTTGACTTTCCAGTAATATTCTTCATCTTTATATGCTCTGATGAGATTATGCGTGAGTTTATTGAGCTTTTCAGTTGTTGCTTGATGTGTCAGTATTTTAGTGGTTTTTACTACAGTTTTTACACAAGACCTATGGTTTTTAGTATGTATTCGGATTGTTTTGGCGCGAACTTGTGTTCTTTGTTATTTTTACAAGAATCGAGCTTGAATGTGCGAAAAGAATGCATTTTGGAAGGATTTTAAGCGTTGAAGGAAGTGTTCATGAAAAGATGGAAAATAGCAAGGAATTTGAACAAGGATCGCCCGATCCCTGGCTAGAGATCGATCGATCCCTGTCACGAATTGTGGACCAATTTTACGAAGAACCAGACCGAACTTATTTCAAACCGGATTGCTATCAAAAGACTTACACTCGTGTTTTAGCTTTCATTATGCACTTTTAGAGAGTTTTAGAGAGCAGAGATTGATTTTTTAACCTAGGGAGAAGAAACCTCTTTGTTCTTCGATTCGAGAAGTTTCCGAA
>OVAN01012793.1:0-13400 GCA_900406275.1 Anastatica hierochuntica | reverse complement strand
GGGATGCTTCTATCATTAATAAAGACATCCTTCTCATTAGTTTCACAACATCTTTTTCTTTGTTTTTTATTCTTTTTCGTGATTATTGAGTCATTTTCAAAAAATGTTTTTATTGAGTCAAAACATTCCAGAAACGAGCTTGACTTTGAACTAACCAAGTGATTAAGGACTAGTGTTCATAGTGTCAGTGCTTGACTGCAGTTTAGCCATTCGAGAAAGCTCAGGTGGATCCGCAAACCAAGGCACCATATCACTTGATATTCGGGTAAGCCTAAGCCACTCAACACTTAATGAACATAATTTTCTTTTCTTAGGGCTTAGTATGCATTAAATCAGACTTCTCCTTCAAAATCGTTAGTCTACAGTTACCCCCTTTCCTTTAAATAAAAATCCTCAAAAAGATGTCTTCTTCAAATAGGTCATGATTATGTAAAATCGAGCCTTAAGGCCTCATAATGTTTGGGCTTCATTTCCAAGGGTCTTGAATTGAGTTCTTGGGATTATAAGAGTTGGAATAGATCCACTTGAGCCTGGAGAATGTTTGGTTCGAAACCCAAATGCTCTTCCATTTATTTTGGGCTTTCTACGAACCCTTCATGTGTGAGACAATTGGGCCAGTCTTGAGAAACATTGGTATAACTCTTTTTCCACTGTTCCATATGAGGTGAAACCACTAGGAGATGAAATCTAAATCAATTTTATAGATCCTGTCCAAATTTCATCAAAATCCATTGAGGAAAAAGCCTTCGGCTTGGATGATACTTCTGATGATCGAAAACTATCCAGAAAATGGTTTTGATCCATTTAGCTCCATAAAGCTCCAAAAAGCATTGTTTGACTTGAAACAACTTGAAACATTACAAATACAAGAAAACTACCTCTAATTGCTTTAAGTTGTGTAAAAACACTAAGAAAACCTATCAAAATCCATAGGAAAAGTTGTAAAATAATGATTTTATCAATTTTCTACCATAAAGGTTAAAGCTCCATTGAAGATCCATTTCCCAATACTTAATGCTCTGGGATTGACAAAGACGTCTCTTGGTTCTATGAAGCTTTGGAGTTGAGAGCTTTTGTAGAGATTTCTTACCCGGGAAATGAGGAGCTTTCCAAAGAATTCCTTAACATTGTTGAGCTGTCATATCCCAAGGAAAAACGAGCTAAGGCTCACGATGGAGTTCCCACTTTCTCATCTAGAGGTACTACTTACTCTTTGACTATTTGTAAGTTGTGTGAGATTTTGCATTCGGAATGTTTAGATGAAGCCAAGTTTAGCTCGAATCACACAACCTATACTACTTGGGATCATTTTGCTAATGAGACACTTAGGCGTGGCTTTCAAAGGAGGCTAAGATTGACCATCCAACAGTCCAATATGTGCATAGGCTCATAGCCTAACAGATCTTGAGTAGGACTGAGCAAATTTCAGTTCATCAAGATGAGTTCTTCATCCTCATCTCTCCTTTTGTTACTTATCCTCAGAGAGCCAAATATGGAGCTCTGATTGCTAGGAGGAGGATATATGTGAAGCACGAGGTTGTTAAGGAGACTAAAGATCTCAACTACAGGTCTCATTTTGAAGAGATCATCACATCTATCCTAACTTCTAGAGGAGTGGACTTGAGATATGGCTTGCAGGGGATCGCTGGATCTTTCAAGACTTGCTAGATCTCGCTATCTTGCAGGATGGGTTCAACGTATTAAGGCCTTTGCCTTTCAGTTCATGCCTCTTCATGACATAAAGCCAACCTGCTACCTTCTACATTGCTTGTTACTTCCATCTCTGCACAAAAGTCACACTCTTTTCGACCCTTATCCTTCTCGGATTTTCAGGAGATCTCCATAGTTTCTTATCGTTGGCATGAGGGACTATCATAGAGCTAAGGCTTTTGTCACCAAGGTTGCTGCACGAGTAGGAGGATCACTTCCTAGGAGCATAACTTATGTTGCTTCAGATTTTGTCACATAAACAAAGTCTATTGAGGATCTTCGACTCGAGAGGGTGATAAGCAGAGTTGTTCGTCTTCTGAGACACACTGTACCAGGATTTTTCAGGATTACTAGCAAAGAGACAGAGAGTTGGGCCAGCTGATGATGGATACTTAGAGAGTTTTTCTCTAGTTTCAAAATTTGGACATGATCCAGCTGAGACATTAGGAACAGCTCAGAGTGACTCCTCAGCACATGTAGGATACACTCCTACACATGATCCTGAAGCAATTGTGAGCAGCCAAAGCCCAGATGATTCACATTCAACAGAATTTTGAGTCTTTATCACGTAACATTGCTCGAGTCATTGTATTTTCTATTTAATTTTTATTTTTATTTTTATTGAGTCTCTTATTCCCTACTGTTGATTACTTTTGCAGTGAGACTGTGCAAGGTAAGTGTAAGGGTATTTATCTGCTACTAAGACTTTTTCTTTTTTCTTATATACTTTTCATTTTATTGAGTCATTTTATGTTTAATTGATTCAAAACATGTTGGAATCCATGATCTTATGTTGATGGAACTTTTTGTTTTGTGCTAACTTTCGTGTTATTCCTTTAGTAGTTATTGATTGCAGATTTTCATGAATGGAAACATTTAAGTATATCGACCTACCAGGATGACCATGTCTTTTTAGGACTCGGTTTTTCAAAGTTGGTTCCACCCATAAATGAATTTAATTTCTCATCTTGTGGTTTGGTACACTCTGGATAGACTCCTCTTTCAGGTCCGACACTGATTCCTAGTGAGTCTTGTCCCTTATACTATTTCTTTCATATAAAATGGATTTAAGGTTTGACGAAATGAGCAAAGAGGCAAATATCTTAAAAATTTCAAACCCTATAGACTTGGATTTAAGGTTCGATGAAATGAGCATAGAGGCAAATATCTTAAAATTTTCGAACCCTATAAACTCATGGCGACTTATTCCACTTGTGCCTAATTTAGAAAAGAAAGAAAAGAAAAGAAAGAAAAAATAGAGAAAATGAGATCAATAGAAAAATAAATGATACCCTAGAAAAGTAAGGGAAAATCGATTCTGAAAAGGGGTTTGATAGAAAAACTAAAATGATACCCTAGAAAAGTATGAAAAATGAACCTCTAAAGCATAAGATTAGAACGAATATATGACTTTACAAAAGTTTTATGTGGCTGTGAACTTGATTGGTGAATGAGTTGTTCTTGGATCGATATTCCCTTGATGAGATCACACCTTAGAATTAATATGATCCAGCAGAGATGCCATTTTCTTTTTTTTTATTTTAGCTCTAATTGGGATGGTTGCTAAGAAAAAAGGGAGTATGTGGAAACTGATCTTTGTATGTTAGTGCTGGTGTATGGAGATGACCGAGAGGACCCCGAACCAATGTTTTAGACAACAAAGGTATGTTTCCGCGTTTTCAAACTTCTTTTTCGTTCTTGGATTTTTTGTTTGCTTGATGTCAAGCAAGAAGCTAAATCTAGGGGAGTTGATAACATTTTTATTTTGCCATTTTTAGTTGGATTTTTACTCATTACTTTGCATATTTTTAATGCTTTTTCTACCTCTAAAGGTAATTTTCTCTTATTTGTGATTTTTGGGACTAATCAGGTTAAATAATCAAAAATGATGGAGATACATGCTAAATGGACCTCATTCATATTCCCAAGAAAGTTTTATTGACAGATCACGAAGACAGAAGCTCAAAAACTTGAGTTTTGCATTTTACATATCTAGATAGATTCTCAGCATCAGAAAAATTACCTTGAACGGAGGTCTTCTCTCCTTTGGAGTGAGATGAAACTTGGTTAGAAATCGGAATTTCTAGTTAGTTTTCAAATGCAAGTTGTTTGAAGTCGTTTGGAGCTATGATCGAGAAGTTATAGCTGTTTAAGCGGAGAAACTTTTTTCTATCTCGAAAATGAAGCAAGTGGAGCAAGATGAAGCTGTGACCCGGTGATGGATTTGTCACCACCGACCGAGTGCCCATTTTTGGTGCACTCCGCTCAAGTCATTTTGTGGTCAGAGATAGATTTTGCCTCATATCATTCGGTTTGCTTAGCCAACTTTATTCCGCAAGAACCGAGATAACCAATGAAGACCTAAGAAGCCCTAGAACTATAAATAATTGGACTTCTCATTTAGAATTGAGAGAGCCAAAAAAATTTTACAGAGAGTTACATAGTCGTCAAAAGCTTTGAGAGATCTCTCATTGTCTTCAAGTTTTCAAGTGTTCTTTGTAGAGATCCATTATGTACTTTGTCATAAAAAATATTAATTTACTCTTGATCTATTTAATGATTTTTTTCTCATTGATTGCATGTTTTTTTCGTGCTCCATGTCTGGATAGTTCATTTGTTAGGTTTTTAAGCTTCTCAAAGAGATCATTTTATCATAAGATGTTAGTATTTGATTAGATATTTATATAGTCTTTGTCTCAGTTGATCTTTATGCATGGTTACTCTACGGCGCATCTTGCAGTCTTTCCATAGGTACATTTTCAAGCAAAAATCTTGTTAAATCACTTCAACCACCATAGCTTATGGGCATAGCGGCATACTAACAAAACATGGTCATTGATTTCTTCAATTTGTCAACACTGTGAGCAATAATGGTCCACCACCGTATGCCATCGTCGTATGTTTCCAACAAAAAGGAAAGCCTTCGAAACCACTCACCATAGAAAGTTTTTAATCTTTGGGGCCACATTTAAATTCCATATAGTTGTTACAGTATTCGGTGTTGAAGATAATGGTGGCTTCGGATCTGTGTCTTTTTTATTCTTATGTAATGTAATCCAATAAACAGACTTGACGGTGTATATGTCATTCTTAGTTTGATTTCAAAAAATTGTATCTTTCGTGTGATGAATGGGTAGAAATATTTTTTGTATGATATTATAATATGAGGGCTCAATGAACTCATGAGTGGCCTCTACATTTCACAAAAACAACTCTTATTGGTGAGAAGTAATACATTTGTATTTGGTTCCACAGAAGATCATACTAGTTGTAGTCATGGTGGAAGTGTTGGGAGCCAGTTATATGTTCCAGCACTTGTGTCTACGCCATCATTGATCCTTACTTTAAGTCCTTCATGGAGAAGATTATATCCAAACATAAGAGAGTTCCACCCATAGAAAGATAGCGAGTGCCTGCCATAGACACTAACAATGTGAATTTTCTAAAACATTGATGCGTGTCAAGCTTCACCAAATTTAATGACACTACGCTGCAAGTGCACAACAAGCGAAGTTGTACTCTAGGAGCGAATCCACGAGAAAAAATAGTGCACTAAGGATCTATGGACTTTATAATTACATAAGAAGAAATAAAAATTGATTGGTTTTTATTTTATTTTAACTTTATAAACAAATCAAAACAAAAAACAAACAAAAGACCAATGAAAGATAAATGTTAGACAAATAGGAATCACGGAGAAACATAAACTACCATGCAAGGGTTCAAACTTTCCGGTATTTTTTAGCTTAGAGCTAGAACACAATCTAGCTGTCAATCCTCTCAACTTTCTAGGCTCAAGATTCTATACTCTAAACAACCAAGGACTTTGCTTTCGTCAGTCTTTGAAAACACAAGTATGTTGTATAATTGATTGTTAGCAATTTACATCGATCCAATTACGTTTTCTATGTATAATTTCTCACCAAATACTAGTTTCATCATTATGAAAAGCTTTTGGTATGCACACTAACAAAAGATATGTTTACAAGACAACCATTCAAGTAAATAACATTGAACACGAATAAAATGATAAAGTTATTGATAACCCCTTATAAATATGAATCCCTAAGCTAACAAAATCACAACCTCGTGGAAACTTATTTCCTAACAATAAAATTACTCAACATTAAACATAATAAAATATGCAGAAATCAAGTTATGTAAGCATGATATCAATCGACGAAAAGAGAGGAACGAGAAAACCCGATTTATAGATTAAACGATGAAGAAAATGTGAAGCCTTTGGGATGGGAAGGGCATGACCCATAAGGGTTCAATTTAACTATCCTAAATCAAAGGCTAAAAACAACTATGTATCGTGTTCTATATGTCAAGTTCAACTAGGTTAAAATTGAACATTAAGGGTCTTTCCATTTTGGGCTTCTTGTAGAAGGGATCTATCTTGATTTTTTTGGGTTGTGAAAGGCTTTTAAGACATCTACTTTAGTCTTGCTAAAGTCTTGTTCGAAACTAAAGTCGTAATTATTTCAATTTGACCTTCCAGCGTACCCTTCATTCGTGAGCCAGTAGGACTAGTCCTCAGTAAATTTGGTATATCTCTTGATTCACTGCTCCAAGTGTACAAAGACCACTTCGTTATGAAATCTAACTCAATTCTACAAGTTTCATGACAATAAAATGAGGGCAAGACTTTCGTCTTGGATGATACTTTTGATGCTCGAAAATTGTTGAGAAGCTGTTTTTATCCAATTAGCTTCATAATGCTCCAAAATGTAAAGTTTGACCTAAAGTGACCGAAAGCACTAAAAATACAGGAGAAATAATTTTTCTTGCATAAAGCGTTTTTAAAAAATAAGAAAACATAAAAAATCTCTAGGAAAAGCTGAAAAGCTAAAAAATATTAGTGTTATTAAATATCGTTGTTGTAGAACTCTATATAGAAGACTCTCCGATCTCTGAATTAACCGCCAAACTAAGTTGGTTGTGCGCACATGGTTAAACAAATGCAAATTACTAAAGCCAAGTCAACCCCCTAGTTTTGGTTTTGCAAGTTTCCTCCAAGAAATCCAAGACATTTTGCGTTTCTCTGGTGTGGAACCATTAATGCATAGGTAATCAGAAACATTTCACGGGATAGATTGGCATAGGGAAAGCTACAGTTTTAATTAAGGTCTCGTTTCCTGCCTTTGCGAGAAATTTTGTGTACCATCCTTTTATTTTTTGGTGAACTTTTTCAATAACATATTGAAACATTTCTGTTCTTCATCTTCTGAATGTCTCGGGAAGTCCCAAATATTTTCCAACTCCTTCAATTATATGTTATCTTTAAGGCATGATTGGAAGAGTGGAATAGAGAAAAAGAGCTGAACACAGTTGTAGCGCGAGCTAAGAGCGAGAGCTAGGAGGACGAGTTAAGAGTGGGAGCCATTTTTCCTTTCCACACCCCAAAATTTCACTCAATCATAGAACACAAAGAAGAATGACGCTTACTAAACATTTCACTCTCATTGGTAGGTGGTCCTCCTCTCCATTGATGTGGATAATATCAAGTTCGGCGATACAAAGCTAGATATCATTTTCTGTTAGGGTTTCCCCAATAAACGAGAAAATATTTACCTTCCGGTGCGTTAGAAAATATTCATCACTATGTGCACAATATGTTAATATCTTCAAATCGTATTCCCTTCTAGGAGTCTTGACATACGCGTATTTAAAAACCATATCGAAGCTGCAAATATCAAGCACATTCTTTGTTGGATGTTGCTTCCTCATGTTCCAATATTTTTCTTTTTTATCACTACTAACTCGTACCGACACATGTGTACCATCAAGAGCCCCAATGAAAGACTAAAGAAAGGATAATATCTTCCATTAGAAGACAAAATGGGTTTACTTATTGAAGTTAATTTTCTTCGGGCTTTCTAATTTCCTAGGATATACGAACAAGCGCATTTAAATTCACATGAAACTTTCTGTTCACCGTCTCTTTATTGCGATTATAAGGTATTATAATTGTTCGTGAACTTAATAATATTCTACGATTTCAAGAAACATGGCAACAACTTTTTCTAATCTACACTCATGTGACTCTCGCAACCCATAATCATTCATCAATCTATGACACAAACATCGTAAATATTCTTGATGGATTAGCAGAGCTTCGTAACATTCTTGATCATGACCATTTATCATCTATATTGTATGACGCCATCCATGTCCTCGAGCAGTTCTCATCAATTTTCTATCACAATATCGACCCAAACATTCCCTCTCGGTCAACAGGTTCAGTACATTTAATAAAGTTTGGTTGTATCGGAAAGCTAGTTCCTAATATAATAAAAAAAAATTAGCATATAAACAATTTATACATAAATATAATTTGTCTATTAATTAAAAAATGTTGTGGATTTATAAAAAAAACATAAATTAAAAAAAATTATTAATTCTCTTAAAGAGATAAAGGAAAAACCATAGTTACAAGAACTTAAAAAAAGAGTTTATAAAAAAGTTTTTGTGTTTTTTGCTCGAGAAATTTTATTTTTTCGGCCTCATTTGGTAATGACATGAAGATATGACGACCATTATCAACAGATGCAAGAAAATCAATCGCAGCTTAATATAGTTCACTGTCATGGTCTAAAGTAGTTATCTTGATTAACTCTTGCATACACACAGCACAACTGAATGGATTAAGAGATTTGAATGTCTCTTGACCACCTTTCAAAAGTTTTCCTTGAACTTCAATGGCGATTGTTAGATGATCCAATTTATCAGTATTGGATTGTTTGCTAGATGATCAAATCTTTCCATTACCACATGAAACCGAGTTTAGAATCAGACCAGTTGGTTCCACTTCTCCATCATATTCCAATTCCTATGGAAACTTTGAAGAATCATCAAACATTTGCTTTGGTCCAACTAGAGGATGCCATCCCTCTTTTACTGAAACTGTGACTTGAGCATAGAGAATTTTAAATAGAGGAATATCTCGTAAAGAATGTGTTCGCAACATGGAAGCTTCTCGATAACTCTACAATGTAAATTTACGATATATAATTATTTGTATACGTAGGTAAAAAATCATGAAACTATAAAAGTTTCAAAAAAATTAAGTAATCTAAAATTTGTTACTTTTATAAGTTCATTCCACAAATCTGCTGACATATTGATCTCTCTAAAATCATTATAAAAATTCCAATGGTGTTATGTATGGCGTTCTTGTTAATGTAGTATTGCATTTTCAAATTATCTAATTGATATTTGAATTTAATCCACGGAAATTTGATATATGTCGGTTTTCACTAACATCTAATGGTATCTTTGGTGTGTTTTTGAGACTTCCTGGAGTCTTTTGATGTACTTTGGTGCTTTTAGAGGTTTTTAGGTGCATTGAAAATAAATATAGCAATTTGGAAAAAAATAGACTTATCAAGATGCAAAATCAGGTTTATGGATCAGAAGTTTGACCTTATTTGATAAAGTTCCCACCATTGGATTGAGCTATAATTTTGACACATATAGACACGCGAGTCAGCATTCGTAGAGAATCAAACGGTGCTATCAAAAGTTATGGCCATTTTCATGAACACATGTTGTTCAGTTCCACAATATTTCCTTTTTGTCCAAAACTTTCATGATTTTCCAAAAAACGATTCCAGAGTCCTATATTAATACCTAGTACTAAAATTAGGTTAACACACATTGTTTTTCACACACTTTTGAGCTTTTTCTTTTTATGCTTTGAGGAGAAAAACTTTGCATCAACAGACTTTTGGAGAAGTTTTCTGAACCTTTTTATCTTATTAATTTCATTATGCTTTTTATTTTATCCATGAATTTTGTTCTTTCCATCATGTCTGAAAAGCACCATTGTTAGGTTTTAAGGATTTCAATGGAATTGATGAGATTGAATGACGAGGATTGCATGATAGGGAATATTCTTTATACTTCTTCACATGGATTGTTTTTAGTGCTTGAAAGTGATTGATCACCTAGTTCATGATCTTTGGTTAATTGAATACAACAAGAGTTGATATGATTGCTTGAAATAATCCTTGTGAGCAAAGTAACCTTAGCCAACGAGAATTGATGTTAAGGTGCCTTGTAAACAAATCAAAACCTGAACTTAATGCATCTTTAACCTCCTTGATTCAACGAGAGTTAGTCTTTTAGGTTGTTTGATATAGGGATTGAAGCCATGAGAGTGAAAAAATTATACAACTATGTTTTGAGTTCGAGAATGGTACTTAATTGATTACATAATAAACTTCTTGCATTCATATGAGAAGAAGATGGATATCCAATTTACTCAGACTGCTGAAGCAGTTATGAGATCTCCAGGAACGCTTCTTGGAAAAGCATTAGTGAACCCCAGAGCATAGTGCAATGCTGTCAAATATAAAACTGACAGAGAAGTCGGTTAGGATGATGTTGCAAAAGTTAATGACATGTCAGAAAATAATCTCCCATCTTCTGCGATTCCTGAGCGCAAATACACTCCTAAAGTGTCATACCCATAGAGCCAAAACATATAAGGGAAACTATCAGTGAAAAGACTCTGGTCGGATTTAATATAAGAGTGAAAAGAATCTCTCCTAACACGTCGTTTGAAGATGTGAGGGAGCACTACTATTTGAATCAGTTCTTCAAGAACACTAGAGAGACTATGGAGGAGATCGAGGCATTTTTCATCAAAGCCATAAATGCATCTTCATCGATGAATAAATTGCCCAAGATAGATGACCCTCGGAAGTTTGAAGTACCATACTCTATGTGACACAGGGTCTACGGTTAGTCTAATGTCCAAGGCCATTGCTGAGAGATTGGTTCTTGTTACAGAGCCTCCTAAGCTGACCCTGGAGTTTGCAGATTCTTCTACAAAATCTGCACAAGGTACCATTAATAATTTAAATGAGAAAAAGTGTGTAATTGTCTTGTCCCAACTGATTTTCAGGTAGTGGAGATGAGCAATGGTTCTGATAGGTATGCCCATGTTCACTGGTATACCCAACTCCAAAAGTCGGGCTAATGACTTTAAACAAGCGCTTAGTGAGAGGCAACCCACTAGTAAGATTATTTTTCTCATTTACTTTTTCTTTTTTGTTTCACTAACATATTGATTTTTCTCTTTAGTTTTCGTGTGTTTAAGGTTAAAAAAAAGAGGGTCGTGAATGTGATTGATCGATCGCATGGGATGGATCGATCGATCATATGTGATGGATTGATCCATCACATGTGATGGATCGATCGATCCATGGCGGAGGAATGTGATTGATCGATCGACCCTTTCCTCTGACCGATCGATCCAGGTAAGTTTTCCAAAGCTGATATAATCGTTGGTCTGAATTTGTTTTTTTCACTTAAATTTAACCAAAAAATATGTTTGAATTTTTCTTAACTTGATTTTAAAGATCAAAACCAAAAATCTTCACAAAAAGTTTGCCCCTTCAACTTTTTTTCTTTAATTTTCAAAGTTTTCTTAAATCTTAAATACTTAGTCGATTTTTGCGGTTCAAGTGACTAACTTTATCAGTTTTTTAAGCTTTTCACATGGTACTAACCATTTTCTTAGTTAGCTAGGTATGTTTTCTATATCTCCTTTTTTATGCACGAAAATTAAGGTTTCATATTTGTTTTCTAGGGACTCAAATTGAACTTGATTTCTCTTGCGTTTCTTGTTTATAAAGGTTCATTTGCATGCTTATGATGATAACAAACGGATTTGAGATAGACTTTTATGAGAATTTGGATGATTTGGAATTTGAGAATTTGGATGATTTGGAATTTGAGAATTTAGATATTGTAGATGTTTGAGGAATTCGATTTCACCTTGCAATTTCATGATGATTTTTGTTCTAGATGGTTTAGACACATGAATTAGGTGAATGTGTGATGAATTTTTTGTAAGGGTGATGATTTTTTTAGAAAAGAGTGTTCTTCATGATAAATTTAATGAGAATTGATTTTTAGAAATTTTAGTTTGATGATTGCTTGTTCATGAGATGATTTAGGACTTCACAATTATTTGATTAATGCGGAAACTTTCTTCCTACACTTGTTGCATAAGCTTTAGTGTTAAGGTGATATATATCATGGATTGCCTATTTTATTTTTTCAATTAGATTTCGAGTGATTGACTTTTTCAGAAATTGCAAGAACAAGGCAACAAACAAGACTACTAACTTGGGATCCATCTCTATCATTTCTTTATTTCATTTTTGTTTTCTTTTTGCATCCTCTTTCTTTCTAATTCTCAAACCGGGATGGTGTGAAGTAAGTCTGGGGAAGGGTATTGGTTACTCATGACTTTTTAATTTGTTGTTTTTGTTATTTTGACTCGTTTTCGAAAAATTTTGAAAATCAAATGTTTCATTGAGTCAAATTTTGTAGGGAATTACTACAGAAACTGATGATGAGTGTGGAACTATTTGCCTTGTTTTCTTTTATGATTTCTAAACCGACCATTTTGTTATAGAGGTTGTTAGTACAGTCAAGCCAGTGAACCCATTTGTTGAACAATCCAATGATGCGATCAAAAGTTACGGCTATTTTCGTAAACACATGATGTCCAGTTCTGAAAATTTTCCTTTTTGTCCAAGCATTTCTAGAATTTGCAGAAAAGACTCAAGACCCCTGTATAAATACCTAGGATGAAAATTAGGTTAACACACATTATTTTTCAGACTTTTGAACTTTTTCTTTGTATGCTTTGGGAAGAAGAAACTTTGCATCCACATACTTTTGGAGAAGCTTTATGAACCCCTTTATCTTATTAATTTTATTATGCTTTTTAGTTTATCTATGATTTATGTTCTTTCCATCATGTCTGAGTAGTTCCATTGTTAGGTTTTAGGGATTTCAATGGAATTGATGAGATTGAATGATTAGGATTGCATGATAGGGAATCTTCTTTAGAATTCTTCACATGGATTGTTCTTAGTGCTTTAACTTGATTGATCTCCTAGTTCATGATCTTGGGTCAATTGAATACAACGAGAGTTGATCTAATTGGCTAAAAATAATCCTTGTGAGTAAAGTATCCTTAGCCAACGAGAGTTGATGTTTATGTGCATTTTGAACAATTCTAAACCCAAACTTAATGCACGTTTAACCTCTTGAATTCAACGAGAATTTGTCTTTTAGGTTGTCAGAAATAGTGATTGGAGCCAGGAGAGTGGAAAAATTATGCAACTTTGTTTTGAGTTCGAGAATGGTACTTAAGTGATTCCTTGATAAATTTTATCCATTCATGATCTTATTTGCTGCGAATTACCCTAATGCATGATGATTCCCATCCATTGAATTTAACATCGTTTTATTACCTTCTTTTACTTACTCTGCAAATTAGAAAAACCAAACAACAACTTTGAGTCTTCTAGCTTGATATAAATCGAGAATCTTAGTTTGTAACTAGGTCTCTTTGAATTTGATCCCTGAAATACTACTGCGATATATTGTGCACTTGCAATGTGTTCTTTGGGTTAAAACCTGAGATATCAAAATTCCATACCGCAAAGTTCCAAAAATTCAGCTCTAACATTTTGTATACCAATTTCATCAAGGTATATACCTTTCCAGTGACCTTTTTTCTCTGCATCATTGCATAATTACAATAACCCGTGATTTACTTCAGGGTCCAATGAAACTTTGGCTAAAAATAAGCATATCGAAATTAATAACAAAATAATGTAAAAAATACATAATTACTTTTTTGAAAAGATAAAATTTGG
>OVAN01012792.1:0-13401 GCA_900406275.1 Anastatica hierochuntica | reverse complement strand
AGAAATAGAATCAAACAGCGGGCTAAGGCTAAAAAGATGTCTTGTAGAGATAATGCAAAATCGAAAATAAGAGAGAACAGAACACAATGCAAGCAACGAGGTTGTAAACAATTCAAAGAAGTGTTGGGCATCGGGTATTCTCAGGGAAACATTTCATTGTTGACTTAAACTACAAATTAGGGAAGAGATTAAGAATCGCTTTGAACTCAAACTCTAATCTAGAACTGATTNTAAGTGATCAATTCAGTTTCATGCATTACGATTAACCATAGATGAAGATTCACTAGATAATATCCCTAATCATGCAATTCTATATCAACAAATCATGAAACCCCTTTGTGAGAACCCTAAACCCAACGAACAGACTACTCGCTCATAGATAAAGCAAAAAACACAAATCAAACTGAGAGACATGATCGTATATTGCATAAATAAAAGTAAATAGGGTTCAGAAAGCGTCTCAATCTAAGAACTAAGATGCTTCTTCTCCCTAGGATACAAACTCAATTTATCTGCTCTCAATGTCTGAAAAACTGCATAATGGAAGGAAAATCTCGAGTCTAGGTCTATTAGGTGAAATCCGATTCGAAATAAGTTCGGTCTGGTTCTTCGTAAAATCGGTCCGCAAATCGGGACAGGGATCGATCGATCCATGTCTGGATCGGTCGATCTGTGACCAAAATTATGGGTATTTTCCAGCTTTGCACGAACACTTCCTTCAAGGCTTGAAATCCATCCAAAATGCTTCATTTTCGCACATTCATGCTCGGATCCTGTAAAAACAACAAAGAACACAGAACCGCACCAAAACAATCTGAATGCATACTAAAAACCATAGATCTCGAATGAAAACTGTACTAAAAACCTACTAAAATACTGACACATCAAATATCCATGAGGTGCTATCTTGTAGAAAAGATCCTTGTCTGTATGAATGAAGTGCATTCTTCCATTTGTCCAATCCATAACAGCTCCTACCTTTGCAAGAAAGCTTCTTCCAAATATCAAACTTGATGAATGCTTCGTCGATACTTCAACTATATGAAAGTTAGAAGGCACAAGAAAATTACTAAATTTTATATAGATTCCATGTAATGCTCCTACATGTCTTTTTTTCAATCCATTTGCGAAGATTTTTTCAATCCATCTGCGAAGATGATGCAAATTTCCGAAAGCCTTAGGATTGTAAAACCAAGTGTTATGCTATGTGTGATGGCATGAGATTCCCTCCGGCTTGCATATATCATTCTCAAAATCTTTTTTTTTGATTGAAAACATAATGATGAAGGGCCCTGGGTCCTCCAATGTCTTAAGTGTGACAAAAGCCTGCTAGGGTCCCTGATCTTATCAAACATCGCTTCTATGTGGTATAAGTCTTGTAAATTGTTTTCAAAAGAATTCCTCAGCTCCCATTTAATAGCCCATGCTCTATCAAAGTGATATTATCTACAAACAAAAAGGGCCTCAAAATTGTTAGTAAATAAATCTAAATCTGAAGTGTTAAAATATTGAAAGAATTAAAAGAAGTTAGAAGAAAAAGTAAACTGGAATTTTTACAAAGAAAATCGATAATTTTAGCTGAAAATTAAAATTCACAAGAAATAAAAGAGAAGAAAAGAATGTTTCCACAGTAATATTTAGGGATCAAAACCACATGGAAGTTATTTCGCACTTAGAACCTATATTATTTCGGACTAAGATAAGAACAAAACATGCAAGAGTTTTTCTGTATTTATTTGGTTTTTATGGTTTATGAATGCAAATGAACCTACTCTACATGCCAATTTACAAAGGATAGATCAATGATATGATATGCTTCAAACAACAGAGAGTTAAAGTAAAAAAAGTAGGAATTAAAACTCTACTAGGGACAAAATGCTTCGGTCTAGTCGAGTTTCGAGATCCTATATTCAAATCACCAAGGGAGAACGCCTTTTGGATGGGCTTATAGAGACTAAATAAACATTAAATCGATCAAGGGTGATTGTTCACAATTCCAAGTAGATCCACTTTCGTTTCCTACTTAGAAAGGCTCAACAAATACTAGTTCCAACAGCAAGTCAAGCTTTCTGAGTGCATACTACTTTAGATCTACACGACAACTGGCCTAGAAAGCGAATAACATTATTGTTCAAGTAGAGATGATAACATTATTTATAATACCTAGTCGTTTAGTAATCCTATTTGACTCCTTGTAATCTACTGTCTAAAATGCAAACTAATAGATCAAAGACATGTAACACGAAATCAATTATTGCAGCAAACATTCATATAAAATCAAAAGGAGAAGGATAGATATAACCGAATTAATAAAGAAAGATGGATATATTGAGATGAGATGGATCCTTTGGACTCTAACAAGGGGCATAATACCTAAGGGTGTCCTCCCTGCCTCCATAGGGACTTATTCAATCTAAAACCTAAAAAACTCTTTTCGAAACAATAGCTCAAAGAAAATATTTATAGTACAACTTCACTATTAAGTGAAATGAGTAAAATCGAGCCTTAATGCCTTCAAGGTTGGTTTTTGTGTAAAGAGATCTTGAATTAAGTTCATGGGCTTTAAAACTCTAAGAATTGAGCCACTTGAGTCTACAGATTATCTAGTTAGAAACCCAAATGATCTTTCTTTTGTTTTTTCCTTTCTTTGCATCCTTCATCTGCAAGACAGTTGGACCACTCTTCAGTATAATCAGTGTAAATCTTTGTCCACTTCTCCAAATGATGTGAAACCACACTAATATTAAATATTAAATCTAGCTAAAATATCTAGCTCATTTGCAAGATTCATTGAAAACCATTAAAGGTCATGACTTCATCTTGGACGATACTTCTGATGCTCGAAAAATGTACAGAAACTTACTTAGATCCATTATGCCCCAAAATGCTTCATAATACATTGATTGACTTGAAATGACTTAGAGTACCACAAATAGAGGAAAAATACTCTTAATCGTTGAGAATTGCATAAAAACACCAAGAATACATACTAAAATCCTAAGTAAAAGTTGTAAAATAAAGCTGTTATCACCATGAAATATTTCCTGAGCTATAAAAATATTATTCGATATCAACCGTCCCGAGACAAAGGCTGATCGTGTCTCTAACACTAGAATAGGGAGAACATTTTTCAACCGCAGACATAAAACCTTAGATATAATTTTATACCCCAAATTACACAGGCTGATAGGGCAGAATTTTGCCATTCTTTTCGGCTTATCCGTCTTTGGAATTAAACAAATATTTGTCGCATTCAACTGGTCATCAAATTTACCCATTTGAAAAAAAATTCTGACCAATAATACTAAATTTCCCTTTAATGTTCCCCAGAAATGCTGACGTAGGACTAGTCTGACGTCCAAGGGCAAGCATAAATTTATAAACCAAAAGCTAAACCCAACTATTCCCGCAAGAGAACGGTGTCAGGTTGTAGTACTTAAGTTATCGTCCAAAGGATTTAGTGGATTTACTAACAAGAACCTAAACAAGGAGAAGACACGAGAGATCCTAGTCTAGGGGAACTCGATTTAGGTGGGTGTTGCAAGTCTCAACTAAATCTAAGCATAAATAAAAAGGGACATTAATGAAATTTCATTAATAAAGACAATATGAAAGCAAGCAATAAGTAAACTGCAATAAAGAAACCAACTTTAAGTGCAATTATGATAAATATCGAATCTTGAGACATAGCGATTGGTTTGGAGTCTATCTAGAACTCTAATAGATTTTTTCGAGGCTTTATTAGAGGATTAAAGCTATTCCTAAGCCAATTAGCCCTTCTTAGTCGATCTACCCATTCTCCTAGCGAAGATCTATTCATCCATACACATTACAAGGCTCAACTCTTGCTTTTTTCCTATCTAAACATTTGAGTGATAGTTATCTACAAGCCCTTTTAGACATTTAACACCTAGGTACATCCACTCTAATAGGCCAAGATGAAAAACATAGAATTTTTTCTCTCAAGCATTTCATCGAACACTTTTTAGGCGTCAATGAGCAAGCAATGAACTTTCAAAGAACTAAGCAAACTCTAATAGGAATCTATGCCAAAAACTAGCCTAATCATCCTTTACAATCCTAGATCTAACCTTAGTCTACTACATCTCAAGATCCTTAGAATATCTACTCACTAAGATTCATGGAAATCCAAAGACAAAGTGTGGGTCTTTGAGCTTCCATAATCTTAGATATAGAAAATAAAAAAGAGAGATAAAGAAGAGAAACACAAATATTAAATAAAAATATCCATTGTATTATAAGTGTTATGATCTTGCAAAACAAAGAAAAAGATAAGAAGAGTTGATAAGAGTTGCAAAGATTGTGTTCTTGGAGGCTAAGAGTGTTTATTCTACATGTGGGGGGTTAGTACATTGCCCTAAAGTAGTTTTTGCTCGGGTGCAAGCCACTATCGATCTTATGTTGCTCACTATCGAGTGTCATGACCGATAGTGACTTGTCGTGGACAGAAAATTGTCCCATGTTGTACACAATCGGTCCAATGTTGGCCACTATCGACCAACTGGTTGATAGTGAGCTGTGTCTGCAGTTCATGGCTTCTTCTTTGCCCCTTTGATTGCACATTTTCTTCCACCTTTTCTTCATGCATTTAGCTCCTGTTTCCCTTAATTTTTGACTTTAAAAAAACCTTAAATCCATCCATTAAGCTATCAAAAGAGCCACTTTAAAGCTTTACCTACAAATGTAAAAAGATGTATTCAAATGCAACAAATCCTCAGACTAGACTCTAAACATAAACTAGATGAATTCTACGGACATAATTAAAAATTTAACACTTAAAGTAACAAAAACATAACAAAAATGAACCTAAATATGCATAAAAATATTTACACATCAAACACTGGTAGAATATAGTTGTCATGTCATCTGGTTCCAAAGCTTTTTCTGGATGCATCGCAAATAAGACGGTCCTGATTTCGTTATCGGTTATATCCCTTGAATGTGTTGAGTTCATAGTCCCCGTAACTATCAATTGTAGAGGTCTAAGGACCTCTGAAAAATTGCATGTATCTGATGCCTTGAAAAGCACTTCAAAGTGCTACGATCCCGTTTCATCCATCATTTCTTCAGAATCAAAGTTCCCATTGATCCTTAAAATTAAATAAACTAGTGATTTATTTTTTAGTCGTCTTTGTTTCGTCCTATCATGATTTTTTTTTTTGTATTTTGATCACCTTCTTTTAGCCACAAATTCGTTTTTTTGTCTTCAATATATATCCTCCTCTTTATGCGCCTAGTTCATTTTTTTTGTTTATTCCATTTATCTTTATTTTTGGAATCATATCATCATTATTGGCTTCTTCCAAAGCTTCCTTTGAAGCATTAATATTAACTTGGCTCGGTACAATATTATACTTCCGCCACTGTGAAATTGCATTCCTACATTATCCACAAACAATTTATTTCTGTTATTCCTTTGCAACTACCATCCTCATTCTACCGCCATCGTTTAATAAATATGAAATTTTCGAATAGTTATGCCTTCTTGACTTGGAAGTTAATAAAATTGGTCGATGATCTTTTCTGATCATCGACAAGTTTTCTACCTTTGAATGAGGATAGAGACCGTATCATTCCTCGTTACCAACTATTCAATCTATTTTACATCGAACATTTTGTTTTTTCTTGTCCTATTCCATGACAATACATTTCCTAAACAAGAAAGTTCCATCATCCCACAATGTCTAATCATTACATTGAAGGGTACAAAAGACGTTGCTAATCTCATTGATCCCTCTTTTTACGATTTTTTGTTAGTTCATTAAAATACCAAATCATCATACACGAGTCCAATCTTTATGTCCCGATGTTCTCAAGTTGCTCCCAAATTAAGTGATGATTTTACACCACGGTATCTCCATAAATAATGGATAAGAACGCTTGTTTGCCCCACAAAAAAAACGCTGCCATTTATAGTACGATTATTCTCATAGAGAACAGTCAAATTTGTTTTATCATTGTAAAACAAAGGTAGGTCGCCTCTCAAACCACGCAGTTCAACAAAATACAAATTATAATAATCAAAATGAGATTTAAGCTTTAATAAATAAGACAATTGTTGTTTAGTTTATGATAAAAAAATACTTCTCATTTAAATTTTTTCCAAGTTTCCCGTAGATGCTCCACTGTTAAATCGCTCCCTAGCCCGCACATTTTCAACTTAAGACTTTCAAGATGTTGCTAGTTGTTTTAGGGGATCCACCATCTCTTTCTTTGAAGTTTGACTCGTCATACTGACCCGCGTACTACCCGTATAGTTACTACCACTCTTCTTTGCTCCAGCAAGATAAGTAGATACCAAATTAACTCCTTATCTAGCCTTAAGTAGTTTACCATTATTACCCAAACTCTTCATTTGTGAGACCATCATAGTCATACTAATCTTTGAACATTCATGCCTTTAAGTTTCACGGGGCTCCTATTCAAATTAACAATATTCTTTTTCCTAGCTCCTAATTTTACTTTCTCAATATCCTTATCAATCATAGCTAGAGCTATATGAGAATTAATCAGAGGTTTAGATATACCATCGTTAGTAGCCTTTATCTCAACTCCAAGTTTTTCAATGGAACCATAATTAAGAAGTTGGTGTTCTTCAAAGTCCATTGCCAAGGCTTCCTTGACCCAATATGTACCTGACTCATTTGTTGGTTTTTCCTTCTCACTCAGTCAATCCTTTTCATTAGTAACAAGTTTTTCATCTACTTCCACATTGGTAATCGTGAATTCACCCTCCTGAGATAGAACGTCATCATTGGCGAACTATTCCTCCGCCAGAGTCAATAAACTTCAATCGACCAACTACATCCTCTAATCTTGAACCAAACTGAACTCGTTTCAAACGAGATCACCCACTTGATTTTGTTCCTGCACCGGTCCGAGACTGTCCTATGACGACCATTTCTGTTGGCCCCTTGTTGACATCCTAACCACCAAATGATAAAGAGGCTTAGTCCAATTTCAAACATATTTCCTTGACATAATATTTGTACCAGCTTCCAAAGGTATCTTCTACTTGTAATAACAGTGAGTGTTTCCTCCCTTTGTTCCATTAGTTATGTAACATATACTTTTTCCTTGTGCTCGCTTGACCTCTGTTGCAGAGCACGTTCAAAGTGGTCCACCATCCTTATATCTAAAGTCGTTTTAATTTGCAAACGTCGAGCATCATCCCGTCTTGCCCCTCTTTGTTATGTGTTATGCATCAAAGGAGCTTTCTCATGATTAACATGAAGGGATCAATCAGGTTTTGCCAACTCCGGGCACATGGCCGTATCGCGTGTAAGCCGAAAGCAGTGCTTACAAAATAGTAATATCTTATCATACTTCTATCCCACTATGATTTCTTATCCAAAACCAAACAACACAACCGTTGAAAAAAGTAACGACGCAAAACCATCCACCGTTACTAATACGCTTACAGAGTCGACATTACCATCATGAACCACCCCAAAAACATTCCAACCTACTCCACTCGTCTTGTCTTCCCAAAGACGAAGATGCATCTTTACAATTTTAATCCAAAACGTAATGGTCAATGGGTAAGTACAACGAAGCACTTGTTCCCATCAGAGCACATACAACATCCAACCAATGAAATTGTAAGGAGCATTGTTAAGGACTTTGACAATATCTTGATTGAATTGAAAAGAGGAATAAAATGTGTCTTGACCCAACTCATTTTCATCTACTTTTCTTTCTATTTTCCATATCGTAGGCAGATTAACTATTATGCTTTCCATCCTTTGCACTTTTGCGTTCATCAGCCACCCTATAACCGTAGAGAGAAATTTTGCACCTGATGCACAATATTCTCCGCCAAAAGCCTCACTGAAGCGGTTCTTACCAACACCATCCCTTTATTACCAATTTGTTTCAACATCCTCTCATTGGTGTTAAATCCAACACAGCCAAGACTACCAGCCATATAAACTTAAAGATTTACCTCACGTAATCCAAAGTGAAACCTAAATAACACTCTAACTTCCTCTCTTTGTGAGTGTTTCAAGCATTGACGATGAGAAGAACACCTACCCGGCCCAATGTATAGAATCCCTGTGTATTAAATCTCCTTCCCGATCAGCCATAAACAACTGATCCATTGATCATAATCCCTTCCTTCCTTAAAGGATATATCCCAAACTTCTGATTGACATCAACTCTTGCCATAAATATTTAAATCAATCGCCAATCAGATCTCACCTTAAAGCCGAAAGAAGAATCAGAACCATTATGCTCAAAGATCTCTTCCAATATCATCAAATCTTGTTTTGTCTCCAGGAAGATTCACCAATAGACTTAACAGCAGATGACTTGCGACATTGCCATTGCGAATCGTAACTCCCATGATCCTAACCAAACCAAATTCTCCCACTCGAAGGCAACCAAAAGCTTATGAGAGCTTTGTCGATCTCTTGTAGACTCCTCGAAAAAAAACTACAACCCCCAATCCAGCATGGCCAATCCATGAAACCATACTCTTCTTTATGCATGAATCCCTAATTTCTTTATTGTGAGCAATCTAATACGGGTTGCATCATCAAACCCTAGAAGATCGCCTCATTATTGCCTCGTTTCGTTCATTTCATTCTTAAAGATCTCAAAATTATGGTTTTCTAGTTCGATATTAATTATGGTTTTGTCTAATTCTCTGTTTCTTTTGTTTTTCATTTACCTTCTTGGATCAAGTATGTATTTTTTTCTCTGTAATTTAATAGATTTAAGGTATCTGAATATAACTATTTACATTGAATTTATCTTGTAAATAAACGGTTTGTGTTATACAATAATATGAGTTTAGTTATTTCAAGTTACCACTTGTTCAAGATCAAAACGCTAATCATCTTTTCATGTGTCATTGAGATTAGAAGAAGAAATACTCACTACTAACAATGGGGAATCTCGACCAGAGAATCTAAAAAGAAGAAGAAGCTAACACAATCAATACTTTCTTGGAGAATCAAAGAAGACGATGCAAAACCTCTTTTAATGCTTGAGATACGTACCAAACTTTGTCTACCAGTCACACACAAACACGTGTCTTCGATAACTTCTTGACCTTGCACCGATAATTTCCTCAGACGTGGCATCTATGATTGCTTACCTTTTTTACTATAACATATCTCCCCTCTGTACAAAACTTTGTCCTCAAGGTTTAAAATAAGCAAGGTACAACATCACCTAAACAATACATGATGTGAGTTCCAATTTTTGATGTGTTACCACTGTCCAGTCATAGTTTCTTTTCTCTTATGAGTTTAGTAAAAACTCAACCTGACTTCCACAATTGGTTAACGAGAGACAAATATGGGAGTTCATTTCTTATAAAAAAACTACTACTCTCCAATACAACCACGAGTTCCTTGTCATTGTAGACACCACAAACCTCTATTGTTCACTTTGTGTCCTGACTCCTGTCAAAGTTTTTCCTTTAAACTTGAATGCCATGTCCTTAAGGTGCTTCTTGCATTTAACCCTTCGAAACTTTGGACAAAATAACTAGGGATGACACACTATATTCACACACTCTAACATGTGATGCACCCTTGGCATATTAACCGTTGAACCCCTGAACACATAAAGCCCATTCACTAAAGTCCAACATTTCTTCCTTTCCTTCAAAGAGAATTCCATCAAAAGGCTTGGAGCTTTATCCTTCCAATGATGCAGTGTTTGAAAATCTGCTTGTGAAATCAATTCCCCTTTCCTGCTCTTGTTCTTCCACTGGTGCACCCCATAAGACCCAATTGCTTTAGTCTCATATTCATTAGCAAACCAAACTCTCAGGTTTATGAAATTCCCTATATGGTCCTCATGTTGCCTATGCTTGAACTCTTTTCTCAATAGACAGAGAATTCCCACGTAACTCTACCATCTCATCGACTTTGCTGAGTTTGTAAATGTGATCATCTAACTCTCATTCCTCCTGTAACCACACAAGAATTCCCCATTGTAACTCTCCTTCATCCCCTCATTCTTAATCTCTGATTTGGAATATACCATAAACTCATATGAAAGATTTGTCTTGATACTTGCAGTTGTTCGTAGTATAGCAAATCTCCACTTATGTTTCCTATGTAACTGGTTTCTCTGGAATTCACAAAATGGATATGCATAGTCTGCATCATGAGTTGTGAACCCAAAACTCATCAAAAGCCAGCTCATAAGCCGTGAAACTACTTCCCACTTCTCATTTCTGTTCTTGATATATGAATTTTATTGCAGCTGTGTAAATTCCCACTCATGCTTCGTGTGGAGCTTCACAAAACCCATGTCGATTCGTCTTCTGCTAAAATAACTATGCCTCAACCTTTTCTTGCACTTAGGAGACCTTTTATTTATGAATGAAAATAGGACCTTTGTTGACTGCCACTTCGTAGCCACGTCTTGGTTCTCTCGACCATTGTGTTGACATAAACCCCAAAATGACATGACTTTCTGATTTCGTAGCCTCCTCTTCCTGTTTTTATATTTGAACATCCAGGTTTTAGAAACAAAAATCCTTATCTTCTTTTGATTCATCATTTTCTTTCTCAGATACATTCTTTTGAACATGTGGTCTGAAAGAGCAGCTTCAAACTCTGATTGTGACTGCACTTTCGTATCATCCTCACACATCCTAGATTCATCATTATTTAATAGACTATCTTGACCCCTTCCTCTTGAAAACAATCCGCAAGTTTCTATCATTGTAATACTAAGGCTTGGTTCCAGATTAGAGATTACTTGAAACGATTCTTTGGGTGGAGTGATATGATGCTGGTCAATTAACTTTGAGTCAGTATTTGCTTCCTCAATCTGATTACAATATGAGATTAAAATAAAATTCAACTCCTCATGTGTTGGCTCGTCGTTGTAAATCTCCTCTGATTCTAGAATCATGTTGCTTTCATGAATTGAATTTGTAGCCAAAACATTGGCGACTTGAACAATCAATTCTGAAGTCGCTTAGTGAATCTCTTTTGAATCCAGATTCAAGTTATTCGTAGGATCGTTGCTCGTCAATGTATTTTTCAATATTTGAATATCTTCGCACCTCTCAGCCATCATTTTCTCCCTTTCTGCAGCCATCTTCGCCATCCTAATCTGAAAATCCTCCATTTTTGAACATAAATATGTTATAGAATCGTTGGCTCTG
Source organism: Anastatica hierochuntica (assembly GCA_900406275.1). Taxonomy (NCBI): domain Eukaryota; kingdom Viridiplantae; phylum Streptophyta; class Magnoliopsida; order Brassicales; family Brassicaceae; genus Anastatica; species Anastatica hierochuntica. The sequence continues at coordinate 2,243 of OVAN01012792.1, read as the reverse complement.
TTTCTTACCACGAGTTGATTCTTCATATCCGTCATTCTGTCCAATTTATGAGGTTCATCTTTGCTCTGATACATTTGATAAGGGAAAAATGTAACTCTTCGATTGAATCCGAAAAAATGATCGAACGTTTATAAAACGCCAATCCTCTTCTCATGTATCATTGAGATTACAAGAAGAAACACTCAAGAATAACAATGAGGAATAAGAAGCTAACACAATCAATACTTTCTCGGATAACCGAAGAAGACGATGCGAAACCTCTTTTAACGCTTCATATATGTAACAAACTCTTCTACCAGTCACACACAAAGACGTGTCTTCGATAACTTCTTAAGCTTGTACCGATCATTTGCTCACACGTGTCATCTATGATTGCTTACCTATTTTACTATAACATTTTCTTTCTTACCTAATCATCAAAAAACATAAGGTTCACGCTTTCAGGTCAAAAAAACAAAATAAAATATAGCATAATTAAGAAAAAGACACGTACGAAATGATGACGATCATACAATTCTTAGCATTCAAAGGGAGAGTGGATTTGTCATTGTCTTTCTCGGATCTTCAAATTTAATCTCGTACAAATTCAATAATTATATAAATTGATTTTATTATTTAAAAATTAAATAAAAAATGATAGTACAAATTGAAACATGACAAAAAAAAAATTTAAGAAACTCTTCTCATTTTTTATTTCTTTTTTATTATTTTAATGTTAGAACTCTTCGAGAGACTCACACAAAACCCCCCCCATTGAGAGTACCCTAAGTTGTTCTCGGTGCAGAGTAGAACAAGGATTTGAGCAGGCGTGACAACACCTTCATTCAAACGCAAGAGTAATTCTCTATCATTTTGAAACATTTTTTAGGCAATTAAAAAATAGAATTAGCTTTATTAGATGTTTGAAATTGAGTTTCAATTTATTGGATTTTTTTGGTGCCAATTCAGTTACCTCCAATACAATCACAAACGAAAAATTCGATTTCACGAGACATGTTTGACATTTTGTCACCACAAACAAGAAATATTATGTTGTTTTGAAGAAGATTTATAAGAACTTTGAAGCTAAAAAAATAATGAAGTACATTTATAACCAAGAAAGTTACAAGTAAGTGATGATGAACTAAATTTGAGGAAGAGATATATCCAAAGTTGTTTTAAGAGTTTGCCATTTTTTGGTTGTTAATTGCTTTGTAATTCCAACATGTTTTGAGATATGAGAAATATCAACAATGGTGTCGAACGGTGAAAGTTGCCACTTTTGACACAATCTTCGTTGAGTCTCGAGTTCAACTCTTGTCGGTCCAAGAAACTATAACCTATCTATTTGTTATTGTGAAGAATCACTGGATATGCCAACCAAAAAAAATGGGAGTGGTGCTCCGAAAAAACCAAAATAAACAAAAAAAGTAATAAAGTAACTATATATAACTACGCTTTTTTTTATTAATCGGATGCTAGGTTAATGTTTCTTTTACATGTTCTAATAGGTCCATCCTTTTGTCGAGTATAAGATTGTTGATAAGGAACCACTGATTAGATGAAACATGTTACTGTTCCATTAAGCTACTCCGTCAATTTATAAATTTAATAAACACTTAATAGCATCCACACAATGAAGAGGCATGGTTTAATTGTCTAGCATGCTAATTGTACTTTTGGAGTTAGTGTTGATTATCATACCTAAAACATTTTGCACGGTCATTTGAAAGTTACTTTGTTAATCTTAAGTATAAATTCTACGTAATCTAAGAATGTCCGTGCAAGGTAATAGTTAGGGACAATACTGAGAAAGGTTGGTTTGTATTTGCCTAAACCGATCTTCTCACATTGATAACTTTACGTTGCGCTCTCGAGAGTTCGATCAAAAGATGATTTGTAGATATTTTTCGCTGACGACAATGGAAAACTAAAAGAAGACGCACAACCAAAAGTGTCGTATGCAAAGAGATGTTTCAGAATATAAACTGATTAAAGTTTTGAATTTTTTTTTATTTTTTTTACAAGAGATTTGGTTTTAGCCTATCTTTATTTTAAATAATAGAATTTTACTTACCTTTTGAGTTTGTTGTCCTTCACCATTACGTTGGACCCATATATTTACTGTTTGATTGTTTTCATAATCAGATAAATGTTCTCATTCGACACAACTGTTTTGCATCTTCAGAGTGGTACATGTTTGTGTCCATAAATAGGTCACAATATAATATATATATATATATATATATATATATATATATATA
>OVAN01012791.1:0-13402 GCA_900406275.1 Anastatica hierochuntica | reverse complement strand
GGATATATATATATATATATATATATATATAAATATATAATATTGTTATTTAATATTTTTTAGATATATTTTTATCTTTTTCGACAGAATTAATTTTTGTTTATCTATAGATAAGCTATTATTTGTGATGTGATACACATCAAATATAGTTTTTTACTTAACAACCCAAGGTAAAAAAAACTTTAAATCTCTATGTTTTGGTTAATTATGGCCTTTCAATTTACGTTGTCCCTTTTTATTCGTCCTTTCCGTAAAGTATCAGAATGAAAAGAACACAAAAAAGAAGATTAAAACTGTTAATTTTATATTAATTTAATATTTTGAAAGCTTAAAATATAAGAGGAACTATACTCACTAATAGAGGAGGTAACATATATAAAACATTCAGAGTATTCACAGCTGCATGGGTACGTAGAAATGCTTACTTAGTTAGACATAAGAATATAGCCTCTCACGTTTTACTTAATTTGACATATTCTCAAGTATTGTTTGTAGACGTGAGAAATATGCATGGCAGATGTATATGGTCATGGGTTGCTTAATTAAGACATCGTCGTAGAGTTAAAAGCTAATAAAAGCGAGTAAAACCATATAAGATATTCGCTTTTGACGAATCAACTCTTCCTCTTTGATTCAGATAGTTTGTTATCTCTAGACAACACTTGGTAACAATTAGTAATAATCTTGTGTTTTTGTTAGTAGGACTCTTTTAACTTTCTTTCTTTTTGTTAAATTACACTTGTCATCTTGAATTAAGTAATATGCTTCTTTATATATATCATCTACATATTATCAAGAATTGCATATATAGTTAAAGTAAAACATTATATGAATAAAAATATCGAATAAATGATGAAACTAAATCAGAGAATAAGAAGAAAATTTGATTACCTGATTGGTCATAACCTCATGGGCGATGAACAAATTGCAAAGGACGGCTTTTGGGAGCATTGAGAACAATCTTATGCATAAAGCAAAAAAAAAAGAAGAAGAAGAAAAGGAACCTATTTTAATGGCTTTTTCAAAAATACAAACTCTCAAGAAAATTAGCAATTTCTTTATTTTTATTGCAATAAAAATAGGTTAGCAAACACCACTTTTTTAATTGAATCATGAAAATTTCCATAGTCTATAAATAATAACCATAACCAACTCAATTCAACACTTACAAAACAAACCCGAAAACACACACACACTAAAATATATAAAAATAAAACAAAAAACTTGACATTGTTATCATGAATATTGCTCTTCTTCTTCTACTTCATCTCTCGATGGCAAATCTCTTTGCTTCTCACTTCTTCTCCAGAAATCTAACTTCTTTCGAGTGAACTAAACCAAATCCCTTAAGAGTTCTTTTTTTCTTGTTTTTCAACTTGTGTGTTTGCTTTTTGCAAGAAGTCATCTTTTGATGGACTCGATTCAGTTTCAACATTTTAAGATGGAGAAACCAAGAGGAATCTTGAACTTTCAAGCAATAAGATCGTTCACAAACTTATTCAGACTGATCGAACTGATTCTACTTCTAATCTTGATCTCCAAACTCTCTTTTCCTTCTGTGAAACTCTCTGGAGAAGTGTTCAAAGAAGTGGTTGTGTTTCTCGTTAGTCCTAGATTCGTTTTCTTCGTTGGAAACGCAATTGTAATTACTCTTTTCGCGAAATCCGGACGTTACAACTCGACTCATGAGCCTTCAAAGACAACAACCGAAGCTACAAGCGATGATCTTTATCAAGAATTTCTTCATAATAGTGAGAAGAAGAGATCCGAAGTTTTTGAGACAAAAACAGAACAACCAAAGAAAAAGGTTAGTTTCGAGAGAAGCCAATCGCATAATGCGTTTGAGGCGGTTCAGCCGCTAAGGAGTACAAGTGGTGGGAAAATAATGAAGAGGTATGAGTCGGAGAAACATCTAAAGATTTGTGATTCAGACAAGAAAGGAGTGGTGAGGGTTAAGAATCAAGAAGATGGGATGAGCAACGAGCAATTTAGGACAAAGATTGAAGCTTTCATCGCGAGACAAAAGAGGATTCAAAAGGATGAAGAACACTTGATAATCTAGCTAGATCCTCTCTGTTAGATAATGTTTGTTTCCTTTTGGTTATAATCTCAAATGCTCTGTTTCAGAACATTTCATAATCTTGTAACTTTGCTTTACTAAAACCTTTTTTAAGGTTGTTTTCGTATATACAACAAATGGTACGTACTATATCCTATTAGGGTTATCAGGTTATGAAACAAATTTTAATCGTACACTTGTGTATTAATGGTATATAATTATAGTTACATAAATAAAGTTACATTGACCGCGGTCGCAATTTTCTCCTAGTGGAAAAAACATTACCGGAATCTTAACTAATAGGATTTGACGTCAAAAAAAGAAGAAGATAAAGTTACATTGACATGCGTAACCTAAGTTATCTAACCAAAACAAAATTAAATCTCATATTTGTAACACTAATCGAATTGAAAATTATGTATTTTAATCTTGATTTTATCACAAATGACGAATACTCATATTATATCTAAGTTTACCTAAGTTACCTAACCCAAACAAAAATAAATCATATTATACATATCTAATGATTTGACAAATATATATATATATATATATATATATATATATATCTAATGATTTTGGTTAAAAGATTAATAGTCACCGTAAAAACATCACATAATGAGTTATTTCTATGAATGTTTTCAATTTTCAAACTATAAAATAACACTCACCCGCATTAAACTCATAATGGTTTATACTAAAATATCAAATATTCATGCATTATCTCCGCTAATGAGGTTTTCACATGCCACTCTCAACGCCCCGGGAATGACAATTTGGAATTGTTTTTGTGTGACTGCTGGTCCTCTGTGCCGACAGGACGTGTGGACCGTTGGTTCTTTAGATCCCTACCGGCTAATCGGTATTCACCAAGGTGAGGATCAAGACATCCGAATTGTAAAAAAAAGAATCATACACTAGTTTATTTTTTTTTAGTAATCACTAGTTGTTGTATAATTTGTAAACATTTGATAGGGAATAAACAAAAACGCGTATAAGTAGTGTTTCCATATGCTGGATATAGCATTATAGCCTTAAGGGATAAAATGGAATAAAATGTGTTATAGAGGAGAGAATTGTTGGTACTTTATGTGTCGTAACGTCATCGATTTTGGTATCACTTCTATTGGGAATATTTGCAAATCCTATGACTTGTATAAATGTGCTATTGATAAGCCAACACAAGAGTATTGATTCTTTAGCATATGAACTAACTAGAGATATATACTTGACACTTATGCGAAGACATAAATTACGTAAAAAAACGTAAATAAAATTGTATAATTCCGCATTTGACGCACATTAAAATTTAGTATACAATTATTTTGTAAAATTTTAACTGAAAACATTATAACCATATAAAATATAGTACGTATATCTCAGTGTTTTCAAACCATTCTGGCAGGACCGGTCTTCGGTCATGCGGTACGAAAGATTTGTTTTAAACTCCCAAACAAATTTCTATATAGAATTCGGTTCCCAATACCATATAAGTTTATAATCCCTCAAATTTCAAGATCGATCCTGCATTTTGGTAAGATTAAGATTAAATTTTAAAATATGATTGCTTTTGAAAAACCGAGTGCGAAAGTATCTGACGTGTAGGAACCAGTATCCGGAAAGGCGAAGGAGACAAGATATGCGATCGGATGAGAAAAGATTGATGCTAATCTATATAGAATGACCAATATACACGTGAATTAGGCAGAGAAACATATCTTATAATATATTGATTACTTTTAGCTTCTTTACTCGTTTTTTTATACATTTCACTTGCATGTGATTAGTTGATTATTGAAAAAATTATGAATAAAATAAATCTTATATTAGAAAGTACCATGATCGAATATACTTCCATGTTAAAAAAGTATATAAAGTTTGGTTTATAATCTTTAATTTTCATATTCCTATATAAACATGACCATATAACTTGATTAAGTTATGAGCACTCAAATATACACATTTTTATGATGACTAACATACATAGACGTTGTTTATTATTTACTCTTCTTATTTCCTATATAAAATTATTCCGAGTTAAGTATATAATATCGATTGAACTTAAGAGAATAGTTTGTTATAGATATTTTTAATTGACCAAGACATATTATATCTTGAATAATACAATCATCGACGACATGACGAGATTAAAGAGACAGAATTTATGCGATGTAACGTATTGTCTATATAAGAGTCATCAGCATCTCATTCATTTGCTCTTGTAGAAGAATACTTTATCTATTTATTATCCGAATCATCTAAGTTCCTCTCGTTTCAATTTTTTTTAAAAGATATTTCTTTAGAGGAAATATCTCCATGTCGGTCATGCATCATGAAAAAATGGTTCACATAGAATTTTTAAAGTTAAATTTTTATTAGTATTGAAGTGGAGATATACCTACAAATTACATTACGAAAAAAAAACAAATGATAAACATGATAGAGACCAACGATCTGGTATTTTTGAATTGTTGTTTTAACTTATACTCACACATAGCTTAGGAATTGTTTTTCTTTTTTTTTTGCTCAACATTAACTTATATTATCCGATTGATTTAGTACAACTTCAATGCCTCAACCGAGATTTAAACCCAGTAACAATGATTCGGTATTTAGTATCACCCCGAAACACTAACGGAACCGACGTTACCCAATAATCGTCATCGCACTTTAAACCACAAATAAAAAAAAGTGCCTCTTGAACCACTTGATTAAACCACAAAAGAACTAATATGAAATGCTAAGGAATTGTTTTTGCGAAGCTACTTCTAAATAAAAAATCACAAACTAATATGAAATGGATGAATTATATTATATCCCTAACCCACTAAACCCGAGCCCATTTTGTCTAGAACCCAATAAATATTTACAAATGGACATGGACAAAGGTCCATGGAAGCATGTAGACTGCAAAATGCGAAGCCAAGTGCTTACCGATTTCCGAAGATGAATACAAGCATGTAGACCAAGGAAGATCAGCTTTGGTTTCAGAAGTAGGTTGAACAATCAGTTAATTAGAGTATTGTTGTTGAGATTGTTCATCAACACCAGAGTCTTGAGAGAAGCAAGAAGAAAATAGATGAAGACAATATTGCCCACGAGAAGCAAATTGCAACCATTGAAAAGTCCATTGATAGGGTATGGCCTGAAGAAACTGAGAAACCAAAAAACTTTCCAATCTCTAAAGGTATTACCTATTAGCTCAATTTCAATTAAAAAGGGTTTCTTGTTTAGCACGCATTAAAAATTCTTTAGGGCTAGAGTGTTACGTGAGGAAGGGGGCACCAAAGAAAGGAGATGAATTAGTTGTTGGAGGGGTCATGGCCTTTGCGATGGGCATTGTTGCAATGGTTAGGCTATCAAAAGACGTCCCGCGCAAACTCACCGAGGCTGCTCTATACGGAAACTTAGTATGTTATGAAGAATCTACAATGTCTAAGCAGAATCAAGCTCAATTCGCAGCACCAATCTCGAGTTCTGAGTATATCTTAATGGTGAAACGTATAACTGAGCTGGAAGATAAATGCATGTTCCTTACATTGAAACCTACTAATGTTGAATCCGAGAAAGAGGAGAAACTTCATGCTGCACTCGACTCTTGTTCAAGCGCTTGAACAAGAGTTGAACGAGACCAAAAGAGTAAGAAAAACTCTAAATGACCAAAAAAAATTCCAAAAATAACCTATTTGAATTCTTAACGTTGAGAGAATTTCTTTGTGACATCGTTTTTCCAAAAATGAGGAATAGATTCATATCTTAACTTGTACATTTTATGTGAAGTAAAATATTTTTCCCGGCCCGTGACATTGTTTATGTGTGAGTGTTTTTAGTTTCTCTTTCAATTTTTTTTGTGACTTGCACACGACATTGAAGGATAATATACGTTTGATTGGCTTAAAATGTACGTATGTTATTTACACACATATTATATATACACACACACACACATATATGTGTGTGTGTGTGTGAGTGTTAGGTGTAGGGTTTGTTGTTTGGTCATGTGATTGGAAAAGATAGAACACAAATTTGATTTTTGTTTTCCTTTTTGGCATTTGCTTTGATTACTTCCCTTGGTCCTCTCTCTTTCGTTGTAATTCATATAGTAGACCCTACAAAGATCATATGCATCTTCCTAGATATTTACATATCATTTAAAAAAAAGGAGTTCATTATATTTTCACTTTTGCACTATTGAAGATTATTGCTCAACCAAAGTCTTCATTAATAATTCTAATACATTACAAGGATAGAAGTTTCATCGCACATATCATGATTATCATGATGAGCAAAGCAAACTACTAAACAAAAAAATAAACGATAGAAGGATAGAGAGATAAACATAACGTTTTATCAAAAATTTTTACACAAAAGGGAGTTCGTAATTTTATATTTAAACAAAGAAGTTCAAAATTAACATTAAAACCCAAAAAGAAGTGTTCAAGATTATAAACATAGGAGTTAGAAACATATATTACATAGATCACATGAAGTCTATAAAACAATTTGTTTCCTTTAGTTTGCAACAAAAAAAAACCAATTGTTTCCTTTAAAAGCCAAGAGGTGTTCAACTGAGGTCAGTAGCTAGCCACTGTGAAAATATTAATGGTGCTTTTGGGATTATAATATTTAAATTAAACTTATATCAAAATTGTAATTAAATGAACCCCTAAACGTGTAATAAATAGACACATATGTGATTCTCTGTTTCCTCAGATTCTTTTGAATATTAAGGAGAGACGCAATTGTCAAAATTGGAGTAACATCATTGTCAATAATAATGCAAAAAGGGACTAGTGACAAATGCAAGTGATAGTTTTACACAGTATTATACACAGTAACATCATTGTAAAGTTGATTACTAGTATTATACACAGTTTTAGTTAATTATCTAAGTGATAGTTTGTGTCAAATGTAATATGAAGAAATAATCATTTTTTAAAACATTGTTACAAATTATGTTGATAGTTTCTATAAATATATATTTTTGAGATTTTTTTCACTGTTTAGATTTATTTATAAATAGACTAAAAGGCACAAGTGGTGAATGAATTTGGTGAAATTCATGCATTGTACTTTACAAAAAAATAATAATTTATGCATTGTTTTTTGGAACTGTGCTGGATCAGTAGATTTTTTCCTAATTTTTTTTCTCACATTCTCAAAATATTAAATTTATAAAAGGATGTACTATTTATCGTAAATTAAAGTCTTGTTTGACAGTTTTGCAGATAAAATACTATTTGTGATTAGCACAAAAGAAAATACTATTTGTGATTAGACGGTGGGAATACATTTAGCATATAGAGCAGTATATGATTTACTATATTACTGTTTGCCGACAAAAATAAAAAAGTAAATATTCTAGAAGTATTATACTAATCTAAATCCTTATATATATTATCCTACACAGAAAGTTCGTTTCATATCAAAATATTATTGAAATATGTATATACTATGAGAAGTTGACAATTGTATTTTAACACTGAGTTAATATGTATTGTTTTCAAAATAAATTGGAGAATAATTACAGGAAGGATAAAATTTAGGAAACAAAAAATAAATTGGGCGAACTATAACTTATAAGAAATGAAACAGCTGTTTGAGACATCAGTTCCTAACCTCACATGTCCCTCTCACCTTTTATTTCTTCTGCTGCCTACTTACACATGTTTCTCTTTTAAATATTTTGTTTCTTTTCAAAATTTTAACTTCTATAAACTAATATTCGATAAATTAATAATTCCATAAATCAATATTTTTAACTAGTCCTACACTCAGTTTTTGAGCAAAATAATATTTCGATAAATTAATAATTCATTAAATTAATAAAATATTTTCGTCCCATCAATATTAATTGATTAATTTACAGAAATACACTTAAAAAGAAAAGAAATTTTACATTTACACCTGTTTTTTAATGGTTCTCAAATATACACCTCCTATTTGCACAAATAGAGTTTAGGGTTTAAGATTTAGTGATTCGAGTTTAGGGTTTAGCTATTAGGGTTTAAAATTTAGGAATTATGGTTTAGGGTTTAGGGTTTAACGTTTAGAGTTTCTTTTAATCTAGGGGTATAATGGTATTTTTCATTAGAAAGGGAGATGTAAAAATAAAAAAATTTCAAGCAGACGTATTTTTGAAAAACAGACAATACAAAGGTGTATTTTTGTAAGTCTACCATATTAATTTATAGAGATTTAACTGTATTTTTCAGTTTTTTAAATTGTTTCTTCACATGCTTAATTTTTTTAGTTTATTATCCATGGTGATTAAATTGAAAATTATTTTTTGTTTCATGTGTGAAGAGGGTTAAATTGATTCATGATTTATATCATTTTGAAATATTATTGATATGTACTATATACTCCTTTATAAATTTTATTTATACGGGAAAATTTTCCAAAAAGAAGTTTAAAAATAAAATAAATAAAGAATCTTTTTCGTCAAATGGAATCTCGACAAGTGTATGGGTTCTCATCAAGTTGCACAAACACAAAAACACTTTTTCTTGAATTTTCTTCTATAAATTTAATCCTCCTACAATCATGCAGAGCCTCCTCCTCCTTCTCTCTCTCTCTCTCTCACTTACGCTTCGAAGATATCGCCTTTCTTCTTCTTCTTCTTCATAGATTCATTATAAAGATCTTATATTTTGTTTAAGTTATAATAATCCACCAAAAAAAAGTTGAAAAACAAACCCTTGATGCTTAAGCAGCAGTTCTTGGTGTTTGAGACACATGTCTCCGATTATACTCAGTGAGATCTTCCTCTCTGGGTTTATGTTAAACTCCACTATCAGGCGCAGGACCCATCTTGTTCAATCTTTCTCTGTTGTCTTCCTTTACTGGCTTTACTACGTCTCATGATTCTTGCAATTCTCAAACATTAATCTTCTATATAATATATATATATATATATATACAAACCCATATTTAAAACCCTAGTTTTTTTTTTTTTATAAAAAATCTTTCTTTTGTTTCTTCTTCGTGTTTCATCATCTGGGTCCTGTCCTAAATAAAAAACCCATTTACATAATAATCTCTCTCTTTTAATCCTTGAGGCTTCTTTGTTTGTGTTGTGTTGTGTTGTGTGTGTTACTGCATGGAATCGTCGACGTCGGGAACAACTTCGTCGACGATTCAAACGTCTTTGGGGTCAGAGGAGAATCTCATGGAGCAGAGGAAACGTAAAAGGATGATATCAAACCGTGAATCAGCAAGGAGATCGAGGATGAAGAAGCAGAAGCTTCTTGACGATCTAACGGCTGAGGTTAATCAGCTAAAAAAAGAGAATAACGAGATCGTGACAAGTGTCAGCATCACGACGCAGCATTATCTCACGGTCGAAGCAGAGAACTCTGTTCTTAGAGCTCAGCTCGATGAACTCAACCATAGGCTCGAGTCTCTCAACGACATCATCGACTTCCTCAACAACAACAATGGGATGTGTTCAAACCCTCTTGTTGGTTTGGAGTGTGATGATTTCTTCGTGAATCAGATGAACATGTTTTATAGTATGAATCAGCCTCTCATGGCATCTTCTGATGCGTTACTTTATTAAAATGTGGACCTCGAAAATTACAAAATGTGAGAGAGAATCTTTGGATCTTTCTTTGAATGTTACCGTTTTTTTTTGGGTCCGTCTTTGGCGTTAGGTATCTTTAGCATCATCGTTATGAGTGTGTTTGTAATAAAGGCTATGTTGCTGCATGAGTACAAAAGTGTTTACTTGTTGTAATATGCAAATGTAGTTTTTAGCTTTTTATATATCAAGTACTATCCCATTATTATATAGTTTTTTTGGGTATTTTCTAATATATGAGTTCAAACTTTCAGTAATATAGTAAATAATCTATTTACAACATGATAACTAAAAATTATTAAAGTTTTAGCATACAATGTCACTTGCACCCATGCCATCAAATAAAAGAGCTTATTATTAGATAAAATATCATCACATTTACATAGAAGTTTGGAGGTTTTGATGTGTACTAAACTCGTAGTTTAAATCTTAGCATCTTTTGCTTTTACACATCTCTTCTTTGATTTTTCTTATTTGACATTTTTTTTTATAATTTCCAATTTCAATATTCCATGTTTTTTTTTTGTGCACATCAATATTCGATGTATATATAATCAAATAGAGCCATGCACTAGTGCATCACAAAATAATGGTTATAATGTATCGTGAGCCATAATGGGGAATCCTATTCTATCTCTTTTTTTTTCTGGCAGAATTATACTTTAAGATGCTGTATATATTTTGTTTTCTATCCTTTGGTCGCATATCGAAGATCATAATTTCATATTTTATACTAAAATGAAATTACGTATTTTATTGATTTTTTTTTATGGTTGAGTTATTTTGGTACTTTTATCTTCTTTTTCTCATCATTTAGAATAATTACATTACTTACCAACTATGTTCGTAGGATAAATTAAATTAATTATAGTTTGTCAAATAACTTCATTTTAACTTTTTTTGTTTTAAGCTTCATTTTAATTACGTCAAATGACTTACATGAATGGATATTCTTGAATATTAATCTTTGCTGGAAAAAGAACAAAAAATAAAAGCAGAAAAGAGTTTTTTTTTTTGTTAAAGGAGAAAAGAGTTTTAAACAAACAATTAGACAAAGAGATGCAAAAAACCTCGCAATAAAGTGTGACTATTATAGCTCAAAGTCGAAACGAAGGCAATGTTTTTGTCTTATGTTCTCATTTTTTTTTCGTATTCGCACGTAACATGCAAAGGTATTATTAAAGTTATTTCAAATCATAATTAGTCGTTATCTATCAATATGTTAAATTAGGACAAAAATTGTCATTAGAGTTCCGTAAGCGACTGTCCCAATTTTGATTAGTCCACTTTAATGAGCTTCAAGAGTTCACCATATACTTTCTTTGTTAATGTAATTAAAATATAGTGATGCATTACGTATATATGTTTCCACATTTGCTTTTGTATACCTTAATTAATCTAAAGGTCCAAAGCAAATAAAATGGAAAAAATCTAGGGTTTAGCAAACTAATGCAAATAGATTATAGTTAAATCATGAATACTATCTCGTTGACAAAAAAACGAAGATTTATAAATTTGTTCAGAAACCTTATTTGACAAAAAAGAAAAGAGAATTCTGAATATAAACTTTTACAAATTTAGAAACATTGAATTTGGAAAAGTTATAAAATAAAACAGTAAGCAAAAAAGTAAGCATGACTTATAATATTGAAAAAAATATATATACACAAATCTGTGGTGGGTGTAAGTCGAAAAACAAAATTATACTTTTTATTCTTTAGGATTGTTGGATTCTCCATTTTGTTACACCATAATACTAATACCACTACTTTTAGACTTTATTCGTTAAAATTTAATGTTTATAGTGATGAATGAATGTTTATAGGCAGCTTTTTTTTTTGATAAGCATGTTTATAGGCAATTTGTAACCTGCATACACGTATATGTCTTCTATATTCTCAAGTTCATAGATGTTTTATAATATGGTTCGCATTTCAACTTCATTAAGACAAAAGTGAAGAAAATAACGAAAATGATTGACTTATTTGCATTTTTTTTGATAACTCGGATGTCCTGAGGTTCTAAGGGTCCCAACAGTCCACGCTATCCTGTCGGTACAAGGGATTTGCGGTCCCAAGAACACAATCAAACAGTCGTTCCCAGAACGCTGAAGACCGCATGTAAAATCTTCAACGGTCAGGATTCGAACCCAAGTGACGAAACTCACAATCATTGGTCCATTACCACCAGAACTAGAAACTCCGATTTACTTAATTGCATTTCATATGTCAATGCATACAACTAAATAGATCAATCATTCATTTAAAATTACACTCTCAAACAGTTTTTTACTATCCCTCAAAAATGATCATATTTCACAAATTTCCACATATCAGCATGTTATTATCTTTGTTCATTCTTTGGTTTTATCTTTCAATTTTCTTTTGGACACTGGCCTACCAAGAGAAAAAGGTAATTATGTATAATCATCGCATTGTTAATAAAGTTAACAAATCAAATCATAATTAAAAGACGAGTTAATGACAATTGAAAGTAACATTTTCTCTTATAATCAGAGAATCATGATTTATCAGTTTCCCTATATCCGTGACTAAATAATATTATTTTGATGCATATATGAAGTTTAATTAGTACAAAACCGTCCAGAACGTCGTGATCTACTGGCAAGGACGGGCCGCTTCCTGGTGACAGATCGCGTGTTCGATCTCCAACAGAAGGAACCACCTCAGGATTTTCCATGACACCTCTGAAGTATTCACATGCGGTCCCCAGCGCCCCGGAACCGACGGTGTACAGGCGTGTCCAGGTTTCAAGTGTCCAGGCTATGTGTCCCCTTCAGGACCGCCTCGGACCTGACCTAGGACCCCGACACCGGCTAATCTAGACCACCTCGGTGGGGCTAGGACACCCGAGTTATCAAAAAAAAAAATTAGTACAAAACCAATCTTAGATTAGACTTGGTAACCTCAATATAAATTTTGAACCATTAATTAATACTATAAAACTATTCTTTGGAAAAGATTAGGTAACCCTAACAGTAGCTTAGATACCTTTTAATATGTTTCTAGATCAATAATTAGTCAATCAAAAAATAATATTTTTCCTATATAACCTACAATTTCTCAGGACCATCTTAATAAAATTGCTTTTACATGAATTATATATGATTTGAAAGTTGAAACCTTAGAGAAATGTTTCAGTCTTATACTATTATTGAAAATAGATAAAACAAAGACTAATTAACATAAGCTGCTGCGGAAAAGTCCTTAAAAATAATTGAACTAGTATTGAAATTTTAAACACTCACTAACAATTTCATGATTAGACAAGAAAAGCAGAGGCTGCTAAATTAATTAGTCCATTCCAAATAAAATCCCATACGAATAACATTCTTGCTTAGTTGAGAAGATTTACATTTATGTACTATAAAGTCTAAAGTCACAATTACTTCTTTTTCTTTCCTTTACATTTGTAATTGACTAATCTTCATCGAGTCTACGATCAAAATATATGTTTTGAGTTCAAATATTTTCTTCCAAACTTTGTTCGGAATCAAATATTTAATTCAAGGTTTAATTTTTTTTATTGTAAACGTTCATGTTCGTATATTTTATAGACGCTAACATAGAATTAAGAGCAACTCCAATGGTGAGTTCTACTATTGGAGTCCTTAGCATTTTCTAATTTATTTTGTTGATTTAAAGTTGGTTGATTTATTAGTTAAGAATTTTTAGTGAAAAAATCACTCCAATGGTGTACTCCATTTGGAGTCTTTAGAAAAAAAATATATTTAATTTTAA
>OVAN01012790.1:0-13402 GCA_900406275.1 Anastatica hierochuntica | reverse complement strand
ACAAATTTTTAACATCGAATTTACGACGAAATTCAATCGTCGTCAACTTTATGACGAAATAACGACGATTTTTCTTTTGCGACGATCCATTAACGACGACTTTGATTTCGTCGTTAAGTCGTCGTTAAGGCCGTATACCGACGATTTAGCGACGATTTCTATCGTCGTTAAACGTCTGTTTTCTTGTAGTGGGAACCCTCAACCATTACAGCAGAAAGCTCCGCATCTGAAAAGTCTCATCATGAGAGATGGGAGCGATTTAACAGGCTGAGTTTGAACCTTATGAGGTTGACAGTGGCAGAAAGTATTAAGCCATCAATACCTAAGACAGAGAAAGTNGAAAGCGAGGGAATTCTTAGAGAAAATTAAGGAGTGTTCACAATCGGATTTGGCTGACAAGTCGATTGTAGGAAGTCTCATGAATGAGCTAACTACGAAAAAGTTTGACTGCTCTCAGCCAATCCATGATAATGTGACGTATATGTCTAATCTTGTAGCAAAGTTATCGACCTTAGGAATGGAGGTTCATGAGCAATTATTGGTCCAATTTATCATGAAATCTCTACCTCTTGAATTTAGTCAGTTCCAGGTGAATTACAACACCATTACAGATAAATGGAACTTTAAGGAACTAAAGGCTATGTTGATTCAAGAGGAGGGGAGATTAAGAAAGATGAAAGACCAAGTTGCGAACCTCGTAGGTCTTGGAAGTGCCAGTAGCAGCAAAGTATAATCAAGTAAGGACAAAAGAAAGGATAAGACTTTTAAAGGACCTGAAAGTCAAATTCGTAAGGAGAAGAAGTGTTTCTTTTGCAAGAAAATGGGACACTTCATGAAAGATTTTCCGAAAAGAAATGCATGGTTCGAAAAGAAAGGTAAAAATAGTAGTTATGTTTGCTATGGATTGAACTTTATTTAAGTGCCGAATAATACTTGGTGGTTAGATTCTGGTGCTACTACTCATGTGTCTCATATTAAACAGGGATTCAATTTGATCCAACTCATAAGAGGGCCTGAACAGTACTTGTTCATGGGAAATCAGATGAAGCCACTTATTGAAGGCATTGGGACTTATCGGTTGATCTTACACACTAAGTGTCATGTGGATCTTGAAGGGTGTCTCTATGTACCTGAATGTGCTAGAAATATTGTTTTCGTAAGTTGACTGGACAATTTAGGTTTTGATTTTACGGTTGGACATGGTGTTTTCTCATTACCAGAATGATTACTTTTATGGTAGTGGTACTTTATTTGATTCAATTTATAAGTTCAATCTTGATTCAAAATTTTCTGAATCCCTATTTAATGTTGAAAGTTGAGGCATTAAACGTAGTGCATCTAATTAATGTTCTGCATTCTTGTGGCATCAAAGATTAAGTCACTTTTCCAAAGAAATACGTATGAGGTTGGTAAAGAATGAAATTATTCCTCAACTGAATTTTAGTGACCTAGATGTATGTATAGACTGCATATAAGGAAAGCAAGCTAAACATACTATAAAGAAACTGGCCACAGGAAGTACACATTTTATTGCTCTAACCATAGTACGAGAATAGTTGAATCGGGTAATGTTAGGTTCATTGAAAACGGTGAAACTAGTGGGAGTGGTGAAGCACGAAAGGTGGATATTAATGAAGTGCAGGATGAAGTTTCTTCACCTGTAGTTCCACCTGAGGTAGTTGTTCCTATTGTTGCATCTGAGTCTAATGACACAATAGAACAACATAATGACGTGCCAATCCCACTAGCTGAAAATGCTGTTAATGAACCTGTCACAATTCAAGGAGAGAATAGTGAATCAAAAATACCTTTAAGGTGATCTGAAAGAGAAAGAAGATCCGCTATTTCAAATGATTTCAAGGTTTATGCTATTGAAAGTGAATGTGACTTAAGCTTGGATGAAGATCTGATCTCATTCCAAAGAGCCATGGAAAGTGACAATTCCGAAAAATGGTTTGATGCCTCAAAAGAAGAAATAAAATCTATGGTTGATAATTATGTACGAGACTTAGTAGAGTTTCCTGATGGTTTCAAAACCGTTGGTTGTAAATGGGTCTCTAAGACTAAACACGACTCGAAAGGTAACACCGAAAGATACAAGGCTCGGCTTGTTTCCAAATGATTCATCCAGAAAGATG
Organism: Anastatica hierochuntica; assembly: GCA_900406275.1. Taxonomy (NCBI): domain Eukaryota; kingdom Viridiplantae; phylum Streptophyta; class Magnoliopsida; order Brassicales; family Brassicaceae; genus Anastatica; species Anastatica hierochuntica. The sequence continues at coordinate 11,264 of OVAN01012790.1, read as the reverse complement.
GCATCGACTATAAAGAGATCTTCTCTCTGATTTTAAAGAAGGATTCTCGTAGGATTGTTATGGCTTTGGTGGCTCATTGCGATATTGAGCTTCACGAAATGGATGTAAAAACCACATTTCTGAATAGAGAGCTTGAGGAGGAAGTATATATGGACCAACCTTAAGGGTTTGTGGCCATGGGAAAGAAAAATCTGGTGTGTAAGTTGAGAAAGTCAATATATGGACTAAAACATGCTTCCCGACAATGGTATATAAAGTTTAATGATAAGATCACATCATATGGTTTTGTAGAGATCATCGTTGATCGATGTATCTATAGGAAGATCAGTGGGAGCAATTTTTTAATTTTAGTCTTATATGTTGATGACATTTTGCTTGCTACAAATGACATGGGCATGCTACATGATAGAAAAAAGTATCTCTCTAAGAACTTTGAAATGGAAATATGGGTGAGACATTTTATGTGATCAGAATTGAAATCTTTTGAGATAGATCACAAGGATTGTTAAGTCTATCTCAGAAAGGATATATCAATAAGATCCTAGAGAAATACAAGATGAATAAATGCTCCGCAGGGATAGCTCCAATTCATAAGGGGGATAAGTTTAGTAAAATCCAATATCCTAACAATGAATTGGAGCGTAAGGAAATGGAAAGAATTCCCTATGCAGCAGTAGTTGAGAGTTGAATTATGTTCAGACATGTACTCGACCAGATATCATCTTTGTTGTTCGAATGTTGGGTCGATATCAAAGTAATCCCAGAATGGACCACTGGAAAGCTACAAAGAAGGTTCTCAGGTACTTGCAAGGAACCAAAGATCATATGCTTACATATAAGAGATCGATCATATGGAGATCATCGGATATTCAGATTCCGATTATGTCGGATGCGTTGATAGTAGAAAATTAACGTTTGGCTATTTGTTCCTATTATGTGGGGGAGTAGTATCATGGAAGAGCACAAAGCAGTCTGTCATTGCTACTTCCACTATGGAGGCTGAATTTATGGCATTCTTTGAGGCCACGGTTCACGCATTATGGCTGCAGAACTTTATCTCAAGGGTTCATATTGTCGACAGTATAGAGAAACCACTGAGAATTTATTGTGATAATTCCTCAGCAGTCTTCTTTTCCAAGAACGACAAGTACTCGAAAGATGCTAAGCACATGGAGTTAAAGTATTTGTCTGTTGAAGAAGAAGTGCAGTAACGTAAAGTGTCGTTTTAGCATATTAAGACGGATATGATGGTAGCGGATCCGCTAACTAAAGGTTTACCACCAAAGGCGTTCAATGGCCATGTAGCAAATATGGGTATTATAGATAAAACTTTGCTACTCTGAATGGGATATGCTCATTATATATTTGACACCATGAATTCACTTAAGTTTAGTTTCTGCTTATTGAGTATGTTATCATTAAATTATGTGTATACATTTAAGGTTCAAAGATAACATATGATTAATGTTTAAGAATTAAGATCCTTCTCATATAAATTTTATACTTTATAAAGTTGGAATTGATATGTAATACATGGAAGGGACCATATCGCATAATGATGTGCAACCGCCATGATTCGATCAATTCTTGCTTTATGAAAAAGTAAGGCGAACTTGATATAAATGTGCACATTATACTTATTAAACCATTAAAGTCGACACAAAGGTCAAGTGGGAGAATGTAAGAATATTTATATTATTATGTGACATATGTGTCATATGGTTTAATTATAACGTTCAAGTTCATTTGAAAGTTATGGATTATAACATTAAAGATGATATTGTGATGGATCGATTCCGATTAAAGACGTTAGAATTCGGGTGTATTGATAACCCTCCTCTCTTACCTTATTTATATATGTGTCTTTCTATGATCATAGATATGTGTATATGATGGTTAATAAAGAATATAGCTACTTAAACATAATACACATATACAATATATAGTGTGGTGTTTATTTATGGAGAGGTTTGTCTCTTGACATAATGACATCTCTTCATAACTATAAAAGATTTTATGTCTCTTATGAGAGATATAACAATCTCTCTTACACCAAAAAAGTATAAGTTAAAAGAATTAAGTAAAAAGGTTTTAAAGTTTCTTCTCCATCAAAAGAAACCACTAAAGTTCAAGGTCAAAGGGAGGAAGAAATCAATTGATGAATTGATTTCAATACCAAATCACATCAAGCATGGACCAATGTTAGTTTCTTCTTCTCTAAGAAACTTAGTAGGGTTGAATTAAAATGAATCTAGAAATGGTCTTGGGATATATTTCATTAATAGAAATAATGAAAGTATTTAACAAGAAACATAAGCTATCGAATGAAAAATCAAAGAAGAAGAAGTTAGAATAAAGAAAATCGAAAGAGAAATCAACGAAAATGAAAAATTCGAAAAAAAGAGAAGAGAAGAAGGAGAAGATAGAGAAAATGAAAAGAGAAGAAGAAAAAGATCGAGAAAATCAGGGAAAGATAATAAAAGAGAAGATAGAGAAAGAGATGAATTGAATCAGAGAAATGAGAGAATTGAATTAGGTCAAATATTAAGTAACATTTTTACATTACTTTGATTTAAAATAAATAAAAAAGAAATTAGTTTTTAGAAGGATTGTATATTTGATTTGTCTTTTAAAGTACATGTTATCTCGAAATTGATATCTTACTTTTGACGCACAAAAAAATGATATTCAAATAAATTAAAAAAATTAAAGGCATGAAGAAAAGAAAATAGTACAAGAAAAAATAGAAAATCATGCTTACAATATCACTAGTTTCTTTTTGTTAGCATAAAATCCGTGTGAACCCAACTAATCTCCCGGGTGACAAAGCTCATGGGGACGCTTGTTCGCTAAACATTTAAATTTCAAGAATTGGGATCCAATTCTGAAACAATATTAGTGAGGATCTAACATTATCCAACAAATCTAGAACTCCCTAACTCAAATGTGATGTTCATAGGTAGAATCAAAGTCGAGTCCCTTTACACATTGAGACATTCGGCGTCCTTTCATTTGAACTATCAAAATATTTTTCTTAAACGGTAACTGGTAAACCATATATCATAACGATAGAGAATCACTAACAAATCCTAAATCTGCATGTAATCGGGGCAGTACACTAAAATTGGCTTCCTTACTTGTTATTCCCTTTATTATTGATTGTATGCAATGAGGACCGGTCTTGAGATTTTGAAGGGTACAATCCGCAAAGCAAAAATGGACCCATTTACATATGTTTTAAAAGATTTTTTTTCACAAAATGAGTCTTTTTTAATATTTTTTTGTTTTCTTATACTTAATGTTTTAGAAGATATCACATATATTAAAAAACACATAGTTTTTCTCAATTTTTATCTTTTAACCGAAAACAACATTAACTAAAACTAATTCAACTAATAGAAATCGTACTGCAAAATACAAACGGTCATAAAACTCAAATATCATTTATTTTTTGCATGGAAACTTGAAAAATATTGTCTAATATAGAATAAAAATAAACCCTAAAACATCAAATGAAACAAACCGAAGATAGTCTTAAATTTTATCAAAAATGAACTGTAAACCCATATTTATCATGCGGGAAAATGTTTGTTAGCTACATCAAGTTTACTATAATATGGTGAAAAACATACCAAGTATTATAATATGTGACCAACATCACGAAATATATGTTAATCATGCCCATATGTACGAACTATAACGTATTATATAAGAAACTACAAATTAGGGTGTAATTGATCTAAACAATAGTTTATATGGTCAAATCGTAACTAACAAAAATTTATCATTATCTCCACAATAATAATAATAATAATAATAATAAATAGAAAATAGATTAAAAATTCTGAAAATTAATAAAAATAAATTAAAAGAAATTTTGAAAAATTAAATAAAATTTCAAAAAGTAAAAATAAAATTCTAAAACTAAATAAAAATTCAGAAAATTTATAAAATTATAAAATCATTAAAATATCACAGAAATTAATTTAAAATAAATGCAATATTAAAAATTCTAAATTAATGAGAAATTGAAATATAATTTTATAATTTCTAAATAAAATTTATAAGAATTAAATTTAATTCAATATTTTTTTATAAAATTAAAAAATCAACAAAATATTATAAAAATTAAACATAATATTATAAATTTACTTTAAAGTAATAAAATTAAATTGGAATTTTCTAAATTAATCAAAAACTGAAAATAATAAGATATTAAAAATTTGTAAGAAATTAATCAATACACATAAATGCAGCATTTAATGGAACTCAAATAGCCGATACTCTGGCGCACGGAGCACGATCTTCGCATCATGAATTTATTTTTGTAGACTCTCGCCCCCAGATTGGTCCCCTAATTTAAGGGATAACTCTTGATTATTATTGTGTGGTTAAAAAAAAAAGAACTCAAATACATTACATTTTTTTAAATTTAATCAGGTACTTGACTGAGCTATCGCAAGAAAGACAAAAGTTTGACCTTTTTTTGCAAGTTATGCCAAATTGCTCCTAAATCAAGGTAGGCATTCCTATCAAGCAAGCTATATGCTTTTGATATTAGTATTTTTCTAAAGCGTGAAACAGTGTAATTTTATTGGCCGGATACGAGGGCCACATGAAAATTCCCTAAAAAGAGTTGAACTCTGTTACTTCAAGGTGATTTAAATTTACAGTTTTTAAATAAACATTTTCTTTTTTATTTGTAAGAATAAAATCGATGAACTGCTTTAGGGTGTTTGCTGTGAATACGCGCGAGTTAACTTAGAAGAAACTTAAAACTTGGAGAGAAAAACGAATTGAAGTAACCAACTGAGTTTTCTTTATTGATTATGCGAATAAATAATTAAAAAACTCTAATATTCGTATGTATAGCTGTTTATTTAAATCACCTTGAAGTAACAAAATTCAACTCTTTTTAGAGAGTTTCGATGTGGCCCTCGTATCCGGCCAACAAAATTACACTGCTTCACACTTTAGAAAAATACTAATATCAAAAGAATATACCTTGCTTGATAGGAATGACTACCTTGATTTAGGAGCAATTTGGCATAATTTGCAAAAAATAATCAAATTTTTGTCTTTCTTGCAATAGCTCAGCCAAGTACCTGACTAAGGTAAAAAATGTAATGTATTTGAGTTCCATTGGATGCTGCATTTATGTGTATTGATTAATTTCTTAAAAAATTTTAATATCTCATTATTTTCAGTTTTTGATTAATTTAGAATATTTTAAATTTAATTTTATTACTTTAAAGTAATTTTTATAATATTTTGTTTAATTTTTATAATATTTTGTTGATTTTAAAATTTTAGAAAAATCTTGAATTTAATTTAATTCTTAAAAAATTGTATTTAGAAATTATAAAATTATATTTCAGTTTCTCATTAATTTCGAATTTTTTAAATTACATTTTCTTACTTTGAATTAATTTCTATGATATTTTATTGATATTAAAATTTTTATAAATTTTCTGAATTTTTATTTAGTTTTAGAATTTTATTTTTTTTTCAAAATTTTATTTAATTTTTCAAAATTTTATTTAAATTTTTTAAAAATTTTATTTAATTTTTCTTACTTTTTTTTATTGTTTTTCAGAAATTTTAATCTTTTATTTATTTATTTATTATTTATTATTATTATTATTATGGAGATAATGATAAATTTCTGTTAATTACGATTCGACCACACAAACTATTATTTGGATCAATATCACCCTAATTTGTAGTTTCTGATGTACTACATTATAGTTCGTACATGTGGACATGATTAACATATATTTCGTGATGTTGGCCACATATTATGATATTTGGTATGTTTTTCACCATATTATCGTAAACTTGATGTAGCTAACAAACATTGTGCTTATGACCTGCTCTGTATGCAACTAATAGTGATGATTTCAAATATGTTGGAATGATATTCCCTTCTTTGTAGAGCTTGATAACTTTAGAACTCCATAGAATTTTTAAATATTATATTTCAAATTTTAATATCTTTTATGTTTTTGAAATCTGAAATAATTTTTCTAAAATGGTGCAATTATGAGAATGGTTAATTTGGTTAAAAAATTATAAAAAAAATAATAATTTTTTAAAGGATAATTATCCCACTCTTATACTTATCCATGTAATATTTTATTTGTATGTTTGACCGCCATATAAACCGACATTACCTCCTATAAAAGGAGTTGATGTACCAAAGTGAATAATTAAATTATCCTTTCACTAAAATCCCTCTTAGAAACCATCTCTCTTTTATATCAACGACAAACATAAATATTAATATAGTAAATATACTCAAACACAAATATATATATATATATATATATATAGGTGGTGGTCTGTGCAGACGCACGGGCATGGCGATTTTTGAAAAAATTAATCCTAAAAATACACATTTTGATACTTTATCGTAATATGTATTCTGAAAAAATAGTTACATCCTTTTAAAACAAAGAAATTCAAAACCAAAAACACGCTATCTGATGCAAGTAGATCATTGACGGTCCATTACGAATCTCCTAATGCACCAGACCACCTTACATAAAAATTTACAAAACATTGCAAATTTAGTATTGTCATTTTAATACCATCTCATACGTCCTCTTCATAATTTAATTTTCTTTGGGTGTATTATTGACTCAACCTAGCTATAATTTTAAGTGTTTTGTCTTTAAAAACACTTAAAATTTTCTTAAAATTTTCTCTGAGTTTAAATTACAATTTTAATTTTTAAATGTTATGATTTTAAGTGATTTTTTAATATTTTATGATAATATATTTCCACTCAACTATAATATTATTTTAAAATCATAATATTTTAAAAATAAAAAGTAAATTCGTTCAAAATCTATAATAATTGATAAAATAAATTAAATTTCATGTTTAAGAATTGTACCGGTTCAATGTTTCGTTAGTTTTCGGTTTGTTACCGATTTAATCAGGTCTATGGTAAGAGTATTTATTCTTTACACAATTATTTATTTGTTACAAAAATTGAACCAATTTGAGGAGATTCTTATATAGAGACGATATATAACTATGTGTTCCCGAATTACTTATCAAAACATGCCATGAGAGTTACGTGTGTGCAAGGAATAAGACATGCCATGAGAATTACTCATCAAATCATTGTTTGATCGTAGTTTATCGAAATTCCAATGGGAAAAAGAGAAACCACAAGAATATAAATTTTTTTTGTGCTTTTCTAATTTTTATAAATACATCATAATCTTCAGTAGGGTTAATATAGTCTTTTACAAATACGAGTCCTTTTTTTAAGCGAAAAATCATAAAGAGCCATTAAGAACATGACACATAAGCGAAAATCCATTTTTTAAAAAAAGAATACAAAATCGACGAGCTCTAGAATTGCGCCACGTCATCCGCAAATTCTGTGAGCGCGCCACGTGTACAAGCGACTTCTCATAATATATATATATATATATATAAGAATAAGATATATAATATTTAACACGTTATCATCATGACCGTCTTTGTACCAAAATAAGGTAAATTTTAAATTTATATTTACTTAATTTAAATTTTAAATATACTTTCGAAAAGACAGACATCACCTATCAACCTTTTAATTTATGTTTATGCTAAAGGACATGCATAACCTGTCAATTTTTTTAATTTATGTTTATGTTGAAGGACATACACTGCTTTGTCAACTTTTAAATTTATGTTTATACTAACAAACTAACTCCTTTAATTTATGTGTATGCTAACAAGCTAACTCTTTTAATTTATGCAAGCTAACTCTTTTAATTTATGCAAGCTAACATTTATTTTACGTTATACGCTAATTCAACGCACAAGATGGCAAGACCGTCGCGCAAAGCTAACCTTTTATTTTTATGTTATTATGCTATGTTCTTCTTAAAGTTTTATTACTTTCATTTAAAATAAAAAGCTTAAAAGAACTTTGCTAAATCAAATTTACAGTTATCATGTCGAATTTGGCAAAGCTCAAAATTATTGCCCATGATGTGTCTGGAAAAAACTATATGACATGAGCCGTTGGTGTGAAAACGTACCTAAAATCGAAAGGGCTTCTTGAAACCAGAGATGGTTCAAAAGCGACATTAGAGGAGAAAAAGGCGAAAGCCAGGATAATTCTCCGCCACCATATTTAAGATGGTTTAAAAGATGAATATATTATAAAAGAAGATCATGCAGATCTTTGACAATCATTGAAAGAAAGGTTTGATCACCAGAAATATGTGATCTTACCAAAAGCCAAACATGAATGGTTGAACCTCCGCATTAAGGGTTACAAAAGCGTGAGCGAATATAACTCCACTTTATTTGGAATTACTTCCAGGATGATATTGTGTGGAGAAAGTGTTAGTGACTACGAAATGCTAGAAGAAAAACTCCAAACATTTCATCCTGAAAATGTAATTTACAAGAACAATACCGGACGAAAGGATTCACCAAGTATTCACAATTGATGCAAGATCTTCTAGTTGCGGAACAAAATAATGAACTTGTAACGATGAACCATCAAACACGTCCAACAGGATCAGCTTTATTCCCAGAAGTGAATGTTGCATCAACCAGTTATACTAACTGGAGAGGACATGGACGAGGACGCGGACAAGGATGCGTTAGAGGTCATGGTCATGGTCGTGGTAAAGGTGGTGGATGAGGAAATGGAAGAGGGATTCAAGCCCATAACTTTCAAGCGGGAAATACCAATAAAGAAAATGTTGCTATAGATGTGGCATGAAGGGACATTGGGCACGTGCCTGGCGTACACCCAAATATTTTCCCGATCTTTATGCAGAATCACATAAGAAAAAGGAAAAGAATGTTGAAATCAACTTCGCCTCTAATGTGGCATGAAGGAAAATAATGTTTGCTATAGATGTGGCATGAAGGGACATTGGACACGTACCTGTCATACACCCAAACATTTGGCCGATCTATATGCAAAATCACTTAAGAAAAAGGAAAAGAATGTTGAAACCAACTTCGCCTCTGATGACCCCGGACCCTCTTTTTCAGGTCTAAGTGAAGATACACATTTTGATATAGCATATTTTCTCGTTGATCCCGAAGCATCAACTGAGAAACAAGATAACTAAATCAATGTAATATGATAATTGGCTTTTTAGAAACTATATATTTGGTAGATTGTCTAGTATGGTTTTTGGAAATGGTTTGTTGTAAAATATTTTTTTATAAAATCCTTTTATTTGTTGAACTTATCTGTTTATTAATTCATGCTTTATATATTGACATCAGAAGATGTCAAAAGTTGAGACTCAAGACGGAGAAATATGTTTAGCAGACAGTGCAACAACGCACACTATACTCAAAGATAAAAAAAAGTATTTCTCCTGTCTTAAAATAAAGGATACCGTCGGAAGCATGAATACCTTATCTGGTAATGCAAAAATTATAACACGCTCCGGAAGAGCAAACCTTTTAATGCTAAGCGGAACAAAATTTGAAATAGATGATGCATTGTACTCCCCTAAGTCTTATAGAAATCTGATAAGTTATAAAGATATTCGAAAGAACGAATATCATATAGAGACTATGAGTAAGAATGACATTGAATACATTTGCATTACATCAGAAAGAAAAGAAATACTGGAAGAACATCCAATGTTATCTTCTGGGTTGTATTGCATAAGAATAAATATGGTTGAATCATATGTTGTAGTAAACCAAGAGTTTACTAGCGTATTTAAAGTGTGGTATGAGAGACTTGGCCACCCTGATTCAGTCATGATGCAAAAAATCGTGCAAAGTTCTAGTGGAAATCCACTGAAAAACCAGAAGATTGTTTAATCGGGTGAATTATTATGTGATGCTTATTCTCAAGGAAAACTAATAACTCAGCCATCATTAGCCAAAGTTGGAAATGAATCACCAGCCTTTTTGGAAAGGATACATGATGATATATGTGGACCGATTCATCCACAGTGCATGCCATTTAAATACTTTATGGTATTGATTGACGTATCATGTAGATGGTCACATGTGTGTCTATTGACCACAAGAAATATGGCTTTCGCAAAGTTTATTGCCCAAATAATCAGGCTGAAAGCACAATTTCCTTATTATGTGATAAAAAAGTGAGGCTTGATAATGCTGGTGAATTTACTTCACAAGTCTTCAATGATTATTGTATGTCAACGGAGATTGATGTTGAGCATCCAATTCTCCATGTTCATACACAAAATGGTATGGTCGTATCTTTGATCAAACGGTTGCAACTAATTCTAAGACCGTTAATTTTTAGAACAAAACTACCAATTTCAGTATGGTTTTATGCTGCGACATTGGTCCAGTTAAGACCAAGTGCATAGCATGAACATTCCCCTATACAATTGTCGTATGGCCGAGAGCCAGATGTATCTTATCTCCGTGTATTTGGATGTGCGGTTTATTTTCCTATAGCCCCGCCGAAAAGGACAAAAATGAGGCCACAAAATAGATTGGGAATTTATGTGGGGGTATACATAACCAAGTATTATTCGGTATCTTGAACCATGCACTGATGATATGTTTACGGCTTGTTTTGCCAATTGCCATTTCTATGAAAATGAATTTCCAGCGTTAGGGGGTGGAATCAAAGAAATTCGAAAAGATATAACATGGTGTACGCCATCTTTGGTACACCTAGATCCCCCTACTAATAAACGAGAGCTGGAAGTTCAAAAAATTGTACATATGCAAAATATGGCAAATCAGCTACGAGATGCGTTAATTGATACAAAAAGGGTGACGAAATCATTTGTTCCCGCAACAAATGTTCTATCAAGAATCAATGTTCCTGAAGAACATATAGATGGAAACAAAGTGAATGAACCGAAGGTTCAATTAAAGAGGGGGAGACCCATGGGGTCTAAAGATAAGATTCCCCGAAAGAAAAAGAAATTGGGAGAGCAAAATGAAAAAGACACAGAAGACCCACATAAGGAAATATTGATGGCTCAGGTTTTCACCCAAGAAATCACTGCAAGCGTACAGTTAGTACGTTGTAGTGGTTCGGGTATCGAATCCACAAAGACCAAAGTGTGCTAAGAACTATTGAATCAAATACGGGCTAAGGCGGAAAAGAAAGTTTGGTAGTTGAAGACTAATTTCGAAACAAGGAAGGAAGCAATGCAAACAAAAGTTGTAAATCGGTTTGGGAAGACGTTAGGCATAGGGTGTTCTCAGGAAATTCATTTCATCAGGATTATAAATTTTTTAAGGGGAAGCATTTAAAACCATCTCAGCTCAATTCACTAAGTTATAAT
>OVAN01012789.1:422-13402 GCA_900406275.1 Anastatica hierochuntica | reverse complement strand
CTCAGACCACGAATTCGAATAAGATCCCTTATACTTTCTTCGTTATCCGTGTGTCTCGAGTGTTGTTATTCGTATTCGTTCATGTTTTGATCCACGATTCTCTTTTTGTGTTCATACTGTTTCTCATTACGAATCATGTTACTTTACCGTCATTTTACATATCTCGCTTCGCAATCTGTTTCGTATTGTCTTTACTTTGCTATTAATCTCAATTTCGCTATACGAATCTCGTTAACCTGAATCTCGCAATTTGTTCGCATATTCGTTTTACTCACGCTTTTTGTTTGATCTTATCTCGCAACTTAGTTTCGTATTCTTTATCCATCAACTTTTGTATTCACTGCTTGATCTGTCGATTTGTTACTACAGAGAGTCCGTGAACCACATAACATTGACAGTGAGAATTTCGGTTCCCACATTGTGTTATGCCTAGATTCCCTCTCCTCGTAGGATTTGAGAAGACTTTGTTACTGCATCAAGGTCGTGCCTTTCAAATCAAGACATCAATATATCACTCTTGAGGGTTCTTTAGCATTCGGATCGAATCAGACTTTTAACTTGCCCCTGCCTGAGGGTTCTTTGGTGTTTCCTTTTTATGTCTTGGCACTTGCTCTTTTTGACGAGTTACATGCCTTACCACTTGCTCCTGATGAGTTGTGCTTTTATTTAGTTTAAGAAGTATAGTGATAATCCTTCTATAGTTCTCTTGTATTGTTTTACATATTCAACGTGTTGTTATAAGTTTTCTTTCATGCCCTCACGTGGATGAGCAACTACTAACTTGCTTTTCCACTGCCCCCTCTATGAGTATGCATTTGTATGTTTTTCTGCATTGTTTGTTTAGCCTTGGTTATTATTTATCACAATTTCGGTGCCTTTGGTGATATTTACGTACTAAGCATTTTTCCTGCTTTCATTTTGTGCACTTGTCCTTCTTTAGGACTTATAAAGCTTTCAAGATAGTTTTCCATGGTGTTGGATCTCGCGAAGGATGAGTAGTATGCCATTTGTGTGTTAGACTACTTTCGTTGAATTCCATGTTTTCCTTGTTTTTGGTATCAACTCTTTCATTATTTGAGCATTTACCATATCATACTCGACCATGTATGAGTAAGCAACATGAGTGGTGTTAGTGCATGCTCCCACAATGGGTGAAAACCTATTAACTTGCTTTGCTACTCTCCAAATTTGGAGAAGCAGGTTATGATACGTTAGCGTGTAATCTCGTGATGGATAAGAAGCTCATCAACTTATCTCTTACCAGCCCAAAATATGAGCAAACAATCTCATGTTCTTCCATGTTCATCGGGGCCTACCCTCATGTTGCATCTAACTCGTTTTACATGTAATCAAACATTACAGTTGATGCCCACCCTATACTGATTCTTTGGCATTCAACCTGCTTTGGTTGTCTGCCCTTGTATAGGTAAGCCACTCCCAACCTATTATTATATGTTTCGTCATGGGTAGCCATTTTCAACCTTTTGTTGTCTTTTCCCATGTATGGGCAATATGACAGAGTTTGGTAAGAGTCTGGTCCCACATGGGTAAGCAGTTATCAACTTGGCTTATTTATCCTCCCATGTTTGGTAAATCATTGCATATTTGCTGATTACGGTCACACCTCTGTTCGAGTATTGCTTTTGATTCGTAACAATGATTTTTATAGAAATCTAGATGATATGTGACTGTAACTTCCAAATAAGTCTATCATGGCTTATGACTTAAACTTTCATGGAAGTATAACAAAACACGTGGCCCGCTTTTGCAGAAGGTTTCACAGGCATGTGACCTTGCTTCTGTAGAAGCTTATATAGGTTCATGACCTTGCTTCCCTAAGAGGGCTTTCATGGCACATGGCAATAGCTATCTTATTATCTTAGTAATAATGTATGTCCATACTTTTATAGAAGCTTGAAGAGGCACGTGGCTTTGCTTTCATGGAAGTCTACCATGACATATAGCCTTGAAAAACAGTTGTAAGGTAGTTGGAGCTTGCTTCCTCCTTTAGTGATAAGTTTTAAACTTGTTTACCACTATTCCCTCTTTTGGTAACAACCATAATACTGCTAATGCTTATCTCCTTTTAGGATTAATAACTGTATTGATGTTTGCTTCCTTGATGGTTAAGCACTTGTCAGCTTAGTCTTCATGGGATCTTCATCCTTTGCAAGGTAGCAACATCCACTTGTTTGTGGTGATTATTCATCATCATTTTCTTAAGGAATTACTTATTTTCCAAGGCATTAAACTTCTTGTGTTTTCTGGTATGGACTGTCTTTGTCGATGATTTTCATTTGAGTCTTCACTATGTACTGCTCCAGCTTGTGTAGTAAGACATCATTTCATGTGACTGCAACGTATGTAGGTGGTTACCAGGTTGACCTACGGTCTTCTTTGATCTTTTTCATTTCTCATGGGGTCAAGAATCTGATCACCTATTTCATTGTGGATGACGTTACTTCCAGGACAAAGATCCAGGGACGATCCAATATCACCTCATATGATGATATGCAGTCTAGTAGAAGTAACTTAGTTCACAAGTTGACCTTATATGGATAGACATGCAACGTCCATTCGACGAGGTGCTGCTTGATTTTGTCTATGAAATTTACCTTTGGTCTGAGGAATTTTTTGTGAATTTTGGGGCTTGCCCTTGCTAAAGGCTTTCTAAATTTATGTTAAGATTGCTTCTCTTGATGTATGCGTTTTTTACCCAGCAAGAGAAGACAAAAAAACATGTCATCAAAACTGTAGTAAGCGTACGGTCCAAGCGGTGCCATGTGAGTCTCCTAGTTAGTTGACAATCTTAGAGGAAAGTAGCATTTGGGTTTTTCCATTTCGTTTCTTGTTATTTCTCTCTTGATAGTTTATGGAAAGCATGATACCTAAACCACTAGAGATGACATTGACTATTCGATACTGCGGTGAAGTCAAGGTAGGGCCAGACATGTTTAGTCCATGATCAACGCTCATGTCGTTGAGGCGAGGTAGAATATGACTGGGATGGTGCATGTTTCTCCATTGTGTTCTGAAAGACGCCTCTCAGGAGCCATTCCCCCACTTGGAAGGTTCTGGTTCATTTTTTTGTATCTCATGTTTACTTTCTGCTGGCAACACTAGTTTCTGGCCCATACTGCCTCCATTTGCTTATATAGAAAGTCCAGATCGAGTACCATCTTCTCCTCATTTTCATATTCTTGTGGATATTTGGTCATTGTCATTCTAATAACTGATTTTGGATGTTCTGATTACCTTCATACCATAAACTAGTGAGAAAAGTGTGTCTCAACCGAATCTTTAGTAGCTACTAACTATGTCTATGCCCACTACATAAATGGCTGTGTTAGTGGCTTGGGTGTGCCATTGACACATGTCGTAATGTCGGACCATGCGATTTATGTCAGTGGACATTTTAGGCCGATAATAACCAGTCCTTTTCACCCTTAGCAATGGAATGGGATATGCATTCTTCTCCATCATATGACTCTTACGGAACTAGATCTACATCTTCCATTATGTAGTGGATTTAGGTGTTAGGGAAGGATCTTAAATAGAGTTTGTCTTGAATGAGGCAATATCAGTCAGCTTACGACTTGATTCTTTTTATTTTACATGCATTTCTATGGTTGCAAGGCAATACATCATCTCTTAGGTATTTGACGATTAACGTCGTCCAACTACACCCTTCCTCTTCTATCAAGTTTTGTGTCGCATGGATATCCTCGCTCGTGGCAGACCACTACAATATCAGTAGAGGGACATTAAGCTTGCTTTTGGTTTTAATATTGAGCCATGATTAGCCAATGCATAGCCAAGATTAGCTTGTACTCCATGAATTGTTTTGAGAAAATTACTTCATGTTAGGTTGTTTTAGTAGATCCTAAAATTGTTCCCTTCTCATGTACCTTGAAATGTACGTCTTTTCCTTGTGGGGTGGTGTCATGTGCCTGCTCGTGATATTGGTGGCATATGGGGCCTATCAGATCGTCAAAATTCGTTTACTTGTTACCCATGATGCTGGTAATCATTATTTCAAGTCAAGGGCATTGAATCCATAAATTGCATGGGATTGACTCGTATTAAAACCCAAAACCAGTCGAAACCCAAACAGTTGCGATGTAGGCTCTATTTATGACCTTTAACACCTTGTTCTGCTCCCTTAGGGTCATAATATTTGTTTCTAACTGCGTGAGCCTATGGATGTGGTGAGAGAAAGTCGTTCCTTTGTATGTTTGGTTGAGGTTGTGAGTTTTCTTGAAAGACATGTAATGTCTCTTCCAACTACCATGTATCACGTAGTTAAAACTGACCCTCCTTCTAGCACCAATTAATTAGGAAAATCTTAACCAGATGGCGCGTCTCTAGCTTGACGAAATGATATGACAAAAGGGAGACCCTTTGGTTGACTGGATTAGAACCTCGCGTTTGAATGTTGTATGGCTCTGAGCCTTACCTCCAGTCTGTTCTTCTTTGACCTGGGATCAATACACGCTACAGTGGCTGCGACTATGTTCACTAGTGACGATGTCTTGACATTCTAAAGTGACAATTACCACTCTTGGTGTAGAATTGGTTGTATAATTGTGACCTTTGTGAGGTGTCTACGTACCCTTATTATGGAGCAAACACTCCATAGTTCTGAGTATAACAGTCGAAAGGCAGCGTGAGTTTTTAATATATGCTAGTGAAATGGTCGAATAACTTTTTTGTTTAATTATTTTTTAAATTATGTGTAAATTAGAATTTATAATTTTAACGGACAACTGGATGGTATGTGAAAAAGTTAATTAGTTTTTAAAATTTATTTCTCATCCTCAAATTTTTTTTTTTTTTGTTAGGGTAATTTTGTAAAAAATATCTATTATTACATTGGTACATTTTAAGATAAACCAAAAAGAATAAATATTTTTTTGGGTATCTAACTAATTCACCATAATTTTAATTTTATTTTACTTATACATAAATTGAAGTCCAAATGATGTTTTTGTATAAGACCTACCAATAGTTTAATACCAAAATAAATAAATTTATAGCTGTTTTGCTCTTAACTTTGTTTCTTTAACTACTCTTTTTATAACGCCGAGATTTTATTAATATTGAAGTGAACACATACCTGCAAATTACATGACAAAAGAGAAGACAATGATGAACATGATGGATAAAAGTAATCTTACCTATTCTATTTTTGGATGGTTTTCCAATGATACATTGGTGAAAATTCTGTCCAAAGTTAATTTTACTTTACATTGCTTGTTCTCTTTTTATCCACAATAACAACTTAGAACGCAACTTGATCGTGAAGAAAACTCGTCGCCAGAAGCGTGACTAATCTGGTAATAATGAGTCTTCTTTTTTTCTTAGAAATCAATTTGTAGAATCCTGAAACCGTGAAATTCTAAATAAAAACCCAGCATGAAAAGCATGTTGAAGTTGTTGATGCGCCTTTGAGAGCGTAGTTTAACCGTGAACCTTCCAATCCGGCAACACCCGTCGACATTTCAATCTGAAAACATCCGTTGATCTTCCAATCCGGCAACACCCATCGATCTTTCGATCCGGCAATACCCCTCGATCTTCTTGTCCAGTCCAAAAAAATCATATCGACATAATAAAAAAATCAGCAGCCACCAAAATCGTGAACAATACGAAAACATATTCGATATGCAAATCAGAAAAAAAGAAAAAATTAAAATAAAACAAAAAAAACATTGAAGGAACTGGCAAACAATACTTGTACACCAATCCATAGATAGAAGATGAAAGGAAGAAGAGATTGACGGTTAGGATTTTTGAGTGAAAAACAAAAAAAAAATTTTATTTAACCATTCCTTCCCTAATATTTTTTTGGTCGACTTTGCTATATTATAATATTACCATCAATAAAATCAATTTAGCATTTAACCATCAACACAAAATGGAAAGAATTGAGTAATATCCAGTGTAAATAACATTAACCCGATGCTAAATCTACGCAAGATTGCTAATGGGACCCACCTTAACAATTTGAGTGCAGAGAAAAAACCAAACCGTCGTTTACGACCCAATTTTCTGAATATTATCCAACATATATTACTCAATTATTCTGCCAAGTAGATGAGTCGGCCACGTCATGCAACTGTTTCGCTCTAGTGGTCATAACGAGCCCCACGTCCTTCTTTTTAATTTTCTAAAAACATTTCAATTTTCAATTTGCAGTATTGTATATTTTAATATTCGATGTCATAATCGACTACCAAATCTTATATTCGATTACGAATTGATAAAGATAAAGATCAAAACATAGAAGCTAAAATAACAGAGGAGAGAACAGTGGAGATTGCTTGTGTCAAAGGCTATGTTCAAATCCAAAAGATACATATGAAGAAGAAATTGATTCAAGAAAATGCTGCAAACAAAATATTCAAAGCAAGGCAAATTTCCAACGGTTGGATAATTAGTTTAAAGACAAACAAGAGACAAAGTGCAAGGATAAAAGGATTATACAAAATAGTACAAATGAGCTATCAAAACAGTCAAGGAATCAAATTCTTGAAACCAAGACATATAACATATTTGATCATATCCAAGGTTGTGACGAAATATCGTAAAACCAAGTGACACAAGATTAAGCCTTGCTCTTACAATATATCTAGTATAAGAAGAAGACTCGATGTAATAGGTCAAAATATAAGAGAGCAAAATACTAAGAAATAAAGACTACAAAGTTTCAGTCTTCACACTTCTTTGCTCCTTCCTTCAGGTATCAAAGCCATAGAAAGTACCATGGAACAATACTCTTACCATTCTCTAAACATCTCCAACTGTGTAATAACCAAGATGAATGAGAGGAATTACATTCTTTTGGAAATATCAATTTGAGTCTTTCCTCTCGGGAAGATGCGTGCATGGTTTTGTTATAGGCTCTCTACCTAAACCTCCATCTACTCTGCCTATACCTGGAATAGATGGCTCTACAACACCAAATCCCAATACAGATTTCTACACTTGGAGCAGATCCAATCTAGTTGTTAGAGCATCTGTAGAAATTCTGGCTGAAGTGGTTGGATCTGAAACCTCTCATCAAGTCTGGATGACTCTAGCTAATCATTTCAACAGAGTCTCTTCCTCAAGGCTCTTTGAACTACAAAGAAGATTGCAGACTGCTTCACAGAAGTATAACTCTCTGAATGAGTATCTTCGGGATGTCAAAAACATATGCGAACAACTCTCATCCATAGGAAGTCCAGTTAATGAAAAAATGAATTTTTTTTTTGTTGTGCTTCATGGTCTTTGCAGAGACTATGAGCCAATAAAAACTAGCATTGAAGGCTCTATGGATAGTTTTCCTTCTCCTAACTTTAAATATGTGACTCATAGATTGATTAGCTTTTACGAAAGGCTCCAAAGCTACTTTGATAGCTCAGTATCTCCCCATCTTGCCTTCAATGTCTCTCAATCTACAAGAGTAATTACTACAATAACAACAGAGGAAGAGGGCAAACCTATGGGAGATCCAGAGGCAGGGAAAGAGGACATTTCTCTACCAGGGGAAGAGGTTCTTATCATCAAATCTCATCCTCTAATAGTGGAAATTCTTATGGTGAAGAGAATACGCCAACGTGTCAGATTTGTGGAAAGATTGGTCATCAAGCCCTTTAGTGTTGGCACAGATTCAACAATAGTTATCAAGATGATGAGCTTCCAAATGTTCTTACAGCTACGAGGATCATAGATGTCACTGAACACTCTAGCCATGAGTGTTTCCTGATTCTGGAGCCACCACTCATGTTACAAGCTCTGCTCAAAGTCTGCAATAATCTCAGCCTTAGAATGGTTCAATTCAGTGATAATTGGAGATGGCAACGTCCTTCCTATCACACACACTGGTTCATCAAGTCTAGCATCTACATCAGGTAACATTCCTCTAAATGATGTATTGGTATGTCCAAATATTACAAAACCATTATTGTTTGTTTCAAAGGTAACAAGAGATCATCCATGTGTTTTTGAGTTTGATTATGATAATGTTCATGTGGTTGATAAGGGAATAATGAAGCTTCTGATTTTGGGAAGCTACACTAATGGTCTTTAACTCTTGGAGAACAAACCACATCAAGTTTTCTATTCAACTAGGCAACATTCGACTAGTTTAGAAGCCTGACATTAGAGACCTGAGCACATTAACACCAAGATTCTCTAAGATTTATCAGAAAAGAAAGCTATCTATATAAATAAGAGCTCCAAGATTGTGTGTGAGGTATGTCATATGGGAAAAAGCTGAAGACTACCTTTCACTACTTCTACTTTTGTTGCTTCTCATGTTTTAGAACGAATTCACTGTGATCTTTGGGGACCATCTCTCAATATATCCAATCAAGGTTTTCAATATAATGTCATTTTTGTTGATAACTATTCAAGGTTTAGCTGGTTATTTCCTTTGAAGACAAATTCTCAATCTTTATATGCTTTTAAGCCTTGGTTGAAAATCAGTATCTAATAAAAATAAAGAGTTTTCAATGTGATGGAGGAGGTGAATTCATAAGTAATCAGTTCATGAATCATTTGAACATATGTTGTATCAAATAACAAATCTCTTGTTCATACACACCTTAACAAAATGGCTTGTCTGAAAGAAAACATAGACATATCATTGAGCTAGGACTGTCTATGATGTTTCAAGCTACTACTCTTCAAAACTATTGGCTTGAAGCCTTCTTCACTGCAAATTTCATCATTAATCTCCTACAATCTACAGTAGAGAAGCTGGATAAGGCCTCACCCTTTAAGCTGCTAAATGGAAAGCCTCCTGATTTTTTAAGCTTAAGAGTTTTTGGAAGTGTTCGCTATCCAATGCCGCGAGACTATGCATCTAACAAGATGGATCATAGATCCCTTAAGTGTGTCTTCCTTGGCTATAAAATTAATACAAAGGATACATATGTTTGGCACCAACAACTGGTTGAGTCTTCATCAATAGACATGTAGTGTTTGATGAAGATAACTTCCCTTTCCAAAATGTCTACAAGTATCCATCCGCATCCTAAAGCTACTACTACTCTGCTTGATAGTTGGCTAAAGAATTAAAACTCTTCAGTCAATCAAGAAACTACAAGCAACCAGAAAGGCTCACCTGCATTCTCCAGAGCTATTTCCAATACCAGAATATTAGAGCCTTCACCACCAGTATTCTCTCAAGTAATACAACAAGTTATTGCTACAATAATACAGAATGATCAAGATAGGATTTTAGATACAACCAGGAATGATTCATATGAAGTATCTAGCAATAACGTAGAGATAAGTTCTGAGTGTACGACAAGCTTAGATCATGATCCTATTGGCAACAACTTATCCTCTTCACCTAATGGGACTTATAATTCAAAAACTCAAACTAGAACTAAAAAAAAAAACAGATGCTGGTGGAGAAGGAAATCTTCATAAGATGCAAACAATGTCAAAGTCAGGAGTATTCAAGCCCAATCCAAGGTATGTGCTCCATACTCAAAGAATTTCCTATCCAAAACCTAAGACTGTAGCCAAGGCTCTAAGAGATGAAAGATGGAATGGGGCTATGATTGATGAGTTGGTGAATTGTAAGGAAGCTAATACTTGGTCTCTAGTGCCTTATGACTCTTCTATGCATGTTTTAGGAAGTAAATGGGTATTTAGAACAAGTTAAATGCTACAGATCTCTAAACAAACTTAGAGCTAGATTAGTAGCTCAAGGCTATGATCAAGCTGAGGGAATATATTACTTAGAAACATTTAGTCATGTGGTTAGGACAACCACAATAAGGCTTATGTTTCATGTTGCAACTGTGATGCAGTGGAAAATCAAACAAATGGATGTTACGCATGCATTTTTGCATGATGACTTAACAGAGACAATTTATATGAAGCAACCAGCTGGTTTTGAGGACATATCAAGACCTGATCATGTCTGTTTGCTTCACAAATCCATTTATGGTTTGAAACAATCTCATAGAGCTTGGTTTAATAAGTTTAGTACTTATTTGTTGGAGTTTGGCTTTGTGTGTAGTACCAAAGATCCTTCTCTATTCATCTACATCCATGGCAATGATATCATAATGTTGCTCTTTTATGTAGATGATATGGTCATCACTGAAAATGAATATGAAGTTATGGACAAATTAATGGTTCAGCTAAACTCTGAGTTTCAAATGAAAGATCTTGGAATGGTGCATTACTTCTTGGGAATTCAAGCTAAGTTCCATCACCAAGGAATGTTTTTTTCACAACAGAAATATGTAGAGGATCTACTAGATATTGCAGGTATGAGTGATTGCTCTCATATAGCAACTCCATTACATACTCAGCCTGAAAGAACACCAGCTCAAGGTCAACCATTCAACAATCCTACTTACTTTAGAAGCCTAGCTGGTAAGCTACAATATCTGACTCTCACAAGGCCTCGTCTGCAATACGCAGTGGATTATGTGTGCCAAATGATGCATAATCCAACAATGTCAGATTTTCTATTGCTCAAGAGAGTGTTAAGATATGTAAAAGGCACATTTACAATGGGTATCTTTTTCAAAAAGGACACAAAATTTAATTTAAGAGCCTATAGTGATAGTAATTGGGCTGATTTTAAGAATACTAGAAGGTCTACAAGAGGTTTTTGTACATTCTTGGGCAATAATCTCATATCGTGGTCTTCAAGAAAATAACCTACTGTGTCTAGAAGCTCAACAAAAGCTGAATACAGATCCTTATCAGAGAATGCATCAGAGATTCCTTGGATTTGTCATGTACTAAAGGAGCTGGGGATTCCTCTACATAATACTCCTGAATTGTATGGTGACAATCTCTCTTCTATCTACCTAACAACCAATCCATCGTTTCATAGAGGAACAAAACACTTTGAAACCGATCATCACTATGTGCGTGTGAGAGTTGCACTTGGAGCTCTTATTGTGAAACATATACCTTCTCATCAACAATTGACTGATATTTTCATAAAACCTCTACCTATAAAATCTTTTTGCAGTTTAAGATACAAACTTGGTGTAGACTTCCCTCCCACACCANGGGGGGGGGGGGGGGGGGGAGATGAGAAATGTATGGATAAAAAAAGAGAAGCTAAAGTAACAGAGGAGATTGCTTTTTTCAAGGGCTATGTTCAAAGCCAAAAGATACAGAGAAAAGAAGAAATTGATTCAAGAAAATGTTGCAAACAAAATATTCAAAACAAGATAAATTTCCAACAGTTGGATAATGAGCTTAAAAACAAACAAGAGACAAAGAGTAAGGATAAAAGGATTGTACAAAATGCTACAAATGAGCTGTCAAAGCAGTCAAGGAATCAAATTCCTGAAACCAAGACATATAATATATTTGACCATATCCAAGGTTGTGATGAAATGTTGTAAAGCCAAGTTACACAAGATTAAGCGTTGCTGTTACAATGTATCTGTTACAATTGATCAAAATGTAAGAGAGAAAACTAAGAGATTACAAAGTTTCAGTTTTCACACTTCTCTGCTCCATTTTTCACGAATTGAATGAATTACGGTGTTTGACAACAAAACTCTGTAAGGATTAAATGTGTTAGGGCCATTAATTAAATAACTTATTTTGTAGTGACCACTTTGTGATAAAGGAAAGGTTATGGGCATAAGTGTTATGAAATATTAATATGTGGATACCTTTGGCAATTTCTAGTTTGATGAGAGGCCGAACTAGAAATTGATTCTCTATAAGTAGAGGATTATGGTCCCCAAAGCAACCCTAACAGAAAATACAAAAACTCTCTGCATCCCATCACCAGAGAACTAAAGTCATTCAAGGTTTACTTTGGAAGATCCTTTCCCTATTCTTTCAGATCCCTAAGCATGGATTCATCAGGTACGCTTCCGCTCTAGTTCTTATTAATCAGAAGTTGATATGGATCATGGTTTATAGATTGAATAAATCTAACAATTGGTATCAGAGCCACCATATTCAGTTTCTGATTGATGTTAAGATTTTATCTCATGAATTTCGAATTTATTTTATTTTTTGATAAATAAATTTGGATTTTTTTTTTGTAAAAATTTTAGATTGTTAAATCTGAATTTTTCTTAAATTTTATGCGTAGAAAAAATTATATTAGAAAATTTTAAGTTTATTTTCGAATCTGATATTGCCCATGGCGGCTGTGTTCTTTAGTTCGTCCTCTAGGGTTTCTGTTCATCATCGTTAAAGGAGAAGGGTATTTCCGAAATTACTCTCTCTCTGCCGAGTTAATGAAACGTTGAGTTTCATTGAGTTTTGTTTTAAGTTATATCTTGTGTCTGGGCTTTAATAGTTCACTAAGGTTTTTTTTTCTGGACTCAGTCCAAATTCAGATGAGGAAGAAGCTGGCCCAGAAAGGCCCATCAGGTGGCCAGCGAATTATTATTTTCGTAGTTGGCAAGGTTCCGTTCCAGTGTCTGACGGATGCAGACCCTTCCCTTCCTTCCTCAGCCATTATGCCACTTATGAGTTCTTACATATAGAGCCCCAGACTTATTTTTATATGTCTGAGCAAGAATAAATTAAAGTTTTAAATCAATAAATAAATTTGATTGTACAAGTTTAATATTAGAAGTGGATTAGTTAAATCAAGATGTCGACCCAAAGGAAGACCTCTCTTGAGAATATTTTTCCATGAAAAATATTAAATGATGCATGTATATAAATTTTATGCAAATATAATTCAGCTCAAAGGAAGATTTATATTTGGCCAAATTTACATATGTATGTGCGTGTATTTTCATGCGAATATTAGATCGGCCCAAAGGAAGATCTAATGTTTTGCCGAAGTACACATACACCTTTGATGGTAAACACGTGACAATTATATAGATTTAAACATGTGAATGATAAATCGGCCCAAAGGAAGGTTTATTATGTATCATGAATTATTGTCAGTGTTTGATCATTACATCAAGAGTACCACTAGTATTTAATATTACTGTCCAAAGACTTGATATTAATGTTACGCTTGGTATCTT
>OVAN01012788.1:0-13403 GCA_900406275.1 Anastatica hierochuntica | reverse complement strand
TACAAGCTTGAAAGTTATAAAAATGTGTTCTTGTCTTAGAAAAAATTGGATTCTCCACTAAAAATAGGTTAGGGGGTATTTATAGAATGAAAAAGTGCATTTAAGGCTGAGATTGTCAGCCATCGACCCATCTGGTCGATGGGAGCTAACCCAGGGTTGATGGCCGGAAACCTCAGCAGAGGAGGCGCTATTTACTGCCTAGGTCGTTGGCCATNCGATGGGAGCCTCCTTTGGGCACTTTTGATGGCCTCTAGCTCCTCTTTGATATCTTGTTCGATCCCATCTTCTCCTGATACTTCTAGCCTTTAATTCCCTTTGATTCTTGGTCATTTTGGCTCTTAGAATCCATCATCTCAAGCTCTCAAAGTGTTCTCCAAGGTTGTACCTACAAATGCAAAGAAAATGCATGTAAATGCAAGATATGCCTAAACTAGATTCTAGACTCTAAATGATGCATTCTAAGGCTAATATGCTTATTTACAACCTAAATATGAATGAAAGCTAAACTAAAACACACTAAAATATGCATGAAATTGTATGTGCATCAGAGGCTACCCCCGATAAATCGCTAACTTCTGCGATTTGCCTCATGTCAGCCATCGTTGTTGGCTCCTGTCCACCTGGGCTCTCCTTAAGTCGGGATAAATCTTTATCTTTGGCATATCCATCTAGGGCTTTTATCTGCTTGGTGTTGGATTCAGTTGCCCCAGTCGACCAACCCGAGAAGAGCTCTTATTCATGAGATTAAACATTAGAGATTTATTTTGATCCATGAGATCATTTCTTTTACGAATCTTCAGTATAAGCGTTGGGGCGCTTGTGTCAACTGGAGTAAATTGTCTTTGAGTAAATATGTTGTTACCAAAAAATGAGGGTGTTTTTGAAACAACTCTTGATTGTGTGCCAATTTCTAGGCTGTATTGTTTATCACAATGGAGAATTAGCATTTTGAACTTCAGTTTATCATATTTCATTAGTTTATGTACTTCACCTTCCTCCGTTATGGAGAGAACTTTCTCGTCCATGTGGGAGGAACCATTTCTACTGTATTTCTCCTTTGTGGAGAACGGAATTTACTTGACCTGGAATGTGTCCAGGATACCAAACATTTCAGAGTACCAAACTGTATTATATCCTTTTATCCTCGATTTGAGATATTGGGTCACGAGATTCACCTCTCGTCCTATTAGTGACCCCTATTTTCAGGGATTTAGTATTTCGACGCTTTTGGAACAAATGGAGTTTTAAAAAACCACACAGAAAGTGGAATTTCTAATGTGGTATTTTCATTCGTATTATTTGGAAATGATACAAGGAAAACTTTCATGCATCATCATTGGCGCAAAAGACTATCTATCTTTAAAATTGCTTTTTACTGTTGTATCTTCAATTCTCATGATTATTGCCTTACTTGTAAGTCAATATCATGCTTTGTTCATTTCATCCTTGAAAGACCGGAGAGTCACTTTGGTGTGTCCCTAGAGGAGATACCTTTACCATTTTCTTAATAAAAAGGGTTTCGATGTCAAAAACAAAAGTACTCTAAACTACATATTTAAAGTCCAGGCCATTTAGTCAGAAACACGTATAATATATGTTTTTGTTAATGAATATGCCCATAAATGGCCAAATTGCATAGTACATGATAAATCAATCATTTGATAATATCAAAATATGACATTGATCTACACTATTGGCGATTAATACTTATAAGTAGTTAACAACATATTTCCTAGTTAGATAAGGCTTATACTCCTAATGTTCAAAGGGTTAGAGTTTAATGATTCCTTCTACAAATCTGAATAAATAACGGTTGTTGTTCATAATAAAGTAAGTCAGTCCGATAACCAATTCCAATGGTATCAGAGCATATCGGTCCACAACACTTACCTCTTGTATAAAAAGAAAACTTTTTCGTTCAGTTTCATCTATGAAATCGTTTGGACTCGCACGGAAAATTTTTCTTTTGTTTGTCAAGCAAAGTCGAAAGTCTTCTTTCATTGTCTCTTTGTCCGATTTCAGTTGTGCTTAAGACAAAGACCTTACCTTTTTTCATCGTAATCATTTGTGCTCTATTTTGTTGTCTCTAAGACAAAGTGTTTTGAGACTGCTATGGCTGGAGAAGATAACTAGACAAGTCAGAAAGTAGATGACTCCGACACTCCGACGTTACTTCTACAACAAAAGAACTTGACGCCAAGGAAATTTCATCATATATGATAGCTCAGGTTTTCATCCGAGAAATCACTACAAGCGCAAAGTGAAATACGACTTTGTGGTTCGGGATCGTATCCACAAGGACCAAAGGTCACACGTAGAGAAATAAAGATCAACTACGGGCTAAGGCTAAAAAATGAAGGTTTGTGGCAATGCCAAATCGAAAACAAGCAAACAAAAAGCATGAAAACAAAGGCGGGCTGTAAACAATCGATAAAAACGTTGGGCATAGGGTATTTTCAGGGAATTCAAATCATCAGCAATGTCAGGTTAATTAACAGGGGAACAAGATTAAGAACCGTCTATAACTCAAATCATGAAGCTAGAATCAACCTACTTCCATAACGATAATTCTCTATGTTATAGAATCCTAGAGACTAACTTCTGTTTAATTTTAGATTCTAAACATGCTTAGATTCTGGTTTGATAAATTCACAAAGCACAATAACATCAACTTTCGTTGGCTACAAACACTTTGCTCGTTTAACACAGATTCAGGCATTCAAGAAATCATTTTCGGTGTATTGAAAAACCTAAGATCATAAACTAGGTCACGAATCCAATTTCAGCATTAAACATAGTAATAAACGAAGATCCAATAGATAATTTTCCAATCTAACAACCTAACAATGACAAATCATGAAAACCCGTAACGAGAAACCCTAAACCCGACTATGGAACTACTCACTCATGGCAATTGAAGCAACATAAGATGAAATAGAGAATGACATTCTGTATTGAAATATAAAACAAACAAGAGACAAGAGTTCAGAATTCTTCTCGATAAAGTGTGAATTGAATTCGTCTCCCTCGGGTTCTCAAAGCTCATTGTATGCTTAAAAACTCATAAAATAGCATAATGATACAATAAACTCGAGTTTGGGGTGTTTTAAACATGTCTCGGGGTCTTCAGTCTTCGACTATGGTTCAAAATAAGTGGTATATTCGCGTCATTATAAGGATCGGTCGATCCTTGTTCTTCTGGAAAGTTGTTATTGTGCATTTGTATTCTCGTCGCCAGATTGACATGCTCACTAAAACGCCCATAACTTTTGATCGAACCGTTGGATTTCCTTCAAACCACCACCATATGGAAGCTAACTCTTTTGGATATCTTATGTCGAAATTTCAATTCGATCTGATGGTGGAAAATCTATAAAATAAGGCTAAACTTCTGACGCTTCAACATGATTCTGCATTCCAAAATGTCCATTTTTATCCAAATTGCTCCATTCTTTTCCAAAGCAACCTAAAACCTATAAAAATACTAATGAAAACCAAAAGAATATGAAAAGAACCAAATACATATTAAAACACTATTTTCTTGAATAAAGCATAAGTAAAAACCAATAAAATATGAATACATCAATATACCTTGTCTGCCCTAGACAATCTGGTGGCCAACCATCAATTGTATGATTGGCGGATGGTTGCATTCTTCCACTGAACCTAAAGTTAGATCAAGGGTGACATAAATCACATATGTTTATCACATTTGGATTGAGCTCAAGGTGTGATTCTCTGTCAGTAATAATTTTCGGATACATCAAATAAAGACTCAACTTTCTTCTCTTATGCAAGAAGGTCACTATGTTCTCGAATATTATGGGTGCCTCTCGTCACTTTGGAAAGAACTTCACATACAAACTTGCTATGAGTACTCATGTGAGTTGTTTTGAACTCACGAAATAGAGGGAGAAGCAAAAAGTACATCAATTTGTCATAGAATTGGATGGTGTGCGTTTCGGAGGCCTCTGAATAACAATCATTTTCGTTGATCTATTACCTTTTCATGGAGAAATATATTCCAAGATTATTTATGAAGAAAAAAGATTGTCCATTGCAAGACTATGAGAAAATTAGAAAGATGCAGTTGGTTTTCTCACGACAGTCTTATTCAACTCAAAAATCTTGTCGTGATTCATTAGAGTCAACGGCTCTCTATGGAAAAAAGAGCAGCCATTAAATCCTCTTCACAAACCCGACAGTTCAAGAGATTCATGAGGATGTTCTCTCTGCTCACATTGTGGGCGTATTGGTCACTAGAAGAAAGGATGTTGGCAGATTGTTGGTTTCCTAAAATGGTGGAAGGAATAGTCTGCATGTGACTGAGGCAACACTGGAAGAGAGCGAGGAGGAAGAGGTTCTAATTTGCAAAAATTTGGTTGTGGTCATGGTTAAGATTATGCTCATATTACAAGCTCCAATCCTTCCAGTTTCCTGGAGATTACCCAGGAACAGTGACAAACAATCTCCAAATTAATTCAAGAGATAAGCATTGCTTCAACCAAGTTGTCTGTAGTAAAAATCATGGGATATAATTCTTGATACAGGGGGCTTCTTACCACATGTTTAGTGATGTTTCTCTCATAACTATGCTTGTCAAGGCTCCATCTTGCAATGCAGGCTTTGCTAATGGTGGATAAGCACTCACACACAGTAAAGGGGAACTTAATATATTAAATATTTTTATGGTACTCTTTACGTCCACTATTTATATTAACTTTGTTGTCTGTTGCTATGCTTCTTAAACAAACAAAAAGAATTTTTTATTTACTAATACATTATGTGTTTGACAGGACCGTTTACAAAAATTATGATTGGAGTCGGTGACGAACGTGATGGATTTACTACTTTATTGACGATAAGGCAGCAAGGAATTTAAAGCTGATGCAAATTAGGATTTGGTTTTATGGCATCAGCGTCTTGGACATCCATCTTCTTTAGTGCTTTCGTCTTTTTCGTTGATACCTGGTTGTTATATGTCTACTTCCCTTGGTTTTGTGGCATTTGTTTCAAAGCAGAGCAGACAAAAAATATTTTCCTGAATAGTTCTAATAAAACCAAAGAGTGTTTTTCTCTTATTTATTGTGACGTTTGGGATCCCTACCGTGATTCGTCTACTTCAGGGGTAGGCTACTTTCTGACCATCGTTAATAATTATTCGCGAGCTGTTTGGACTTATTTATTGCTTGCAAAATCGGTGGTTCAGACTGTTCTTCGCAATTTCTTGGTGTATACCGAAAGGCACTTCAAAAATAAAGTTCAAGTGGTGCACATATAACAACACAAAATTTATGTGTTTTTCTTCCTATTTTCGGGAACAAGGTGGCGTTTGTCAAATTTATTGTGCGGCCTCCACAACAGGAGGTCCGGATCAAACGAAAGCACTGACATATCCTAATTATAGCATGAGCTCTGTTATTTTAAGCACACTTGCTGATTTTTTTTTTTGGAGAAGTCGTTCTTACTGCAACCTATGTCATTAATCGAACATCTTCTGTATTGCATAAAGGTAAATCACCTTATGAAACTTTCAATGGTGAAAAATCTTCATATAATCAACTATGCTTTTTTGGTTGTGCATGTTACACTCATAGACGAGAAAGAATAAGAATGGGTTTTGAGCAACATGAAATAGCACATTTCTTTTGCGAACATTGCGAGAAATAAAAAAAACTTATTTACTCTTTGAAAACAACATCACGAGAAATAAAAAAAACTCATCTCCTTTAATATCATACACCCGCTCTCTTTTTTCCAAAAGGATAGCCTAAGAAAATGCACAATCACTCCTTTCTTCAAATTTATGTCATGTTCCTTCTCATCTATGATTGTACCAGGCATAACCAAAAGTGTGTATTCGATCAGGCAAAGGTTTTTCACCATTTAAAATTTCATAACGTGATCGGCCTTTATGCAATGCATAAGGTGTACGATATATGACATATGTTGTGGTAAGAATGATTTTTCCTTAAAACGAATAGATAAGTGTAATTGAAAGAGCTCCTGCAATCTTTAGGATATGCTAGTGGTTTCGTTCGACCCGATCGTTTTACTATGGAGGTAGCATCATAAGAAGTTTGATGAACACACAACACCTTGTTCTTGAAATATGAAAAAGACACATAAATTTTGTGGCATTATCACTGCACCACTTGAACTTTTATTTTGAAATTTCTTTCTGTATACGCAAAGAAATTGCGAAGAATAGTATGAGCCACCAATTTCAAAAGCATTAGATAATTCCAAATAGCTCGTGAATAATCATCAACAATGGTCAGAAAGTAATTTACATTTGAGTAGCCAAAACATGGTAGGGACCCCAAACGTCACAATTAATAAGAGAAAAACACTCTTTAGTTTTATTAGAACTATCAAAAAAAACATTTCTCATCTGCTTTTTCTTAAAAAAAAACGTCACAAGACCTAAGGGAAGCAGACGTAGAAAAATCAGATATAAACAGAAAACACGAAAGACCTAAAGGAGATGGATGTCCAAGATGATGATGCCACAAAACGAAATCCAAATTTGCATCAGCTCTAAAAATCTCTGCTGCCTTGGCATCAGTGAAGTAGTATATCCAATCAATTTCCTCAACGGATCCAATTATATTCCTCGTAAACGGTCCTATATAACACATAATGTATCAGTAAAGAATGAAATTTCTTTTGTTTGTTTAAGAAGCTTAGCAACAAACAACAAAGTGTAATCTCAAATCATGGGACGTAAAGAGCATCTAATAAAGATAAAGTATCAAATATATTAAGTTCCCCTTTACTATGTAAAGTTGGTTTTCTACCATCAGCGAAACCTGCATTGCAAGGGGGAGTCTTGACAAGCATAGTTGATAGAAATATCACCAGTTGTGTGGTGAGAAGCCCATGAATTAAGAATTATATCCCATGATATTTTTACCAAAAAACTTGTTAGAAGCACCGTTTTTATCTTGAATTAATTTGGAGATTGTTTGCCATTGTTCTTGTGTAAGATCAGGGAGCTAGAAGAATTGGAGCTCCTAGCATGAGCTTGCTTTACCACAACCACGACCAAAATTCTGAAAATTAGAACCTCTTCCTCCTCGCCCTCTTCTTGCGTTGCCCATTTCACATCCATACTGTTCATTCCACCATTCTGGAAAACCAACAATGTGCAAACATCTTTTCTTCTCATGACTAATATGTCTGCAGTGAGAGCAGCGTGAATGTCCCCGTGAAGCTCCTAAACTGTTGGGTATGTGAAGAAGACATGATGATTGCTATGTTTTTTCCTAGAGAGCAATCGACTTTGATGATTCACACCAAGATTGTTGAGTTGAATCAGACTGTCGTGTGAGAAAACTAACCACGTCTTTCTGATTTTCTCATAGTCTTGTACCGAATAATCTTTTCTCTACACGAATAATCTTGAAATATGTTTCTCAAAGAGAAGGTAATGGATCAACGACAATGATTGTTGTGCAGAGACCTCCGAAAGCGCACATCTTTTAGTCCCATGAAAAATTGATGTATTTTTTCCTTCTACCTTTGTTTAGCAAATTCATAACCAGCTCCAAATGAGCATTGAATAGCAGGGTCGTATGCTTGAAGTTCTTCCCAAAGTGATGAGAGGCGCCCATAATATTCGAGAACAGAGTGACCTTCTTTCACACAAGAAGAAAGTTGACTCTTTATTTGATGTATTTAAACGTTGTTATCGATAGAGAATCGCTTCTTAAGTTCAATCCAAATGTAATAAGCATATGTGATATACGTCACCGTTGATCTAACTTTTGGTTCAATGGAAGAACACAGCCATCCACCAATCATACAATTGATGGTTAGTTAATTCTCCAAATCAGAACAGTTAGAATCATGTTTTTATTGCACTAGTGATGAAACTCGTCTTGCACTTGGCTTTAACAGCATTGAACATCTCTGAAGCTAATTCATTATAGTTCTCTCCCATCAACTGACTGAAGAGATTAAGGCTCTTGGATTGTCTGAGGCAGACAATGTATATGCTGAAATCACTATGGCATCAAGTGTTTTTTTTGTGGAAGTAACGCTGGAGACAGCTGTTTTCTCACTCGTCCGAATATCGTCTCCAACCATAGCAGTCTAAGATTACTCTTTTTTAGAGACATCAAAATAGAGTACAAATGATTATGAAGAAACAAGGTAAGGTCTTCTCCCTAAACACGAATCAAATCGGACAAAGAGACAATGTAACAAATCATTCGACTTTGCTTTAACAAACAAGAGAAACGAAACTCGCACGAGATTTAACGATTTCATAGATAAAACAAAACGACAAAAATTTTTTATAAGAGGAGAGTTTAATGGACTGATATGCTATGATACCAAACAAATTATGTATCAAACTTACTTACTTTATTCATGAACACAACTAGGCATGGGCGTTCAGTTCTTCTGATCAGTTCAACTCAGATCTTTTGGTTCCTAATATTTGGTACCTATTTAGGAAACGAATTTTTTTTGATTCAGGTTGGCTCCAGGATAGTTCTAGTTACTAATTATGGGACCGAAGTAGACCCGAAATTTGTTCGGTTCGGTTCGTTTCCACATCGGGTCATGTCCTTTCGGTTTTTTGTACACAAATTGTTAATAAAACTTGTTTTGCCTGAGGTTAAACAATCTAAAGTACAAATACAAAGTTAAAACAAACTTACAAATGCAAAGTATGACCGATTCAACAAGATTCTGAATACAAACATAGAAAGTGACAAAGACAAGATTGTAAAACGAAAGAAATGTATACACCACCATCACCAACATCAAACCATCATTCACCAAATCACCAACCATTACCATACAATTGACATCCTTTAATTCTGGTTTGGACAACAACATATTTAAGAATTAAGAAATTAAGATTACACTAACATGACATAACATAATGATAAGTGTAACCAATAATCAAGAACCAAGATAACTTATAAAGTCTTCACTCTTTCTCCTTATTGAACATTGAGATCGATGTTAAACTCTGAATAAGAATAAGGAAAAAACAGAAAGTTAGAACATATATAAGTTTTAACTTAAACTTACAATTCTAAATGTAATTAACCATAAATCAATAAACTTTTTCAACTTGATATTGTATCTCATATCTTGCATATTCTTGCATGATCTATTGAGTAGTTGTTTCTCCTCCCTTGTCTCTTAGATGAATTGAGCTTTTGATCCATTGTTCAGTGCACATAAGCACTTCATTGGTGTAATGAGTAAGACAACTTCTATGTGGGTCAAGCACACGGCCACTTGTGCTGAAGGCTGACTCTGAAGCAACAAAAGATAACACATGTCTAGCCATCTTAGATAGAATAGAGAACTTAGGAGAATTCCGTCTCCACCAAGAGAAGGTGTCAAAATGTGTTCCAAATATCAAATTTGGATGGACTATGCTTTCATTAAAATATTGTTCCAGCTCATTATTATCTTCTTGAAGTCCTTTTTCAGCCACCATCTTCTTGTATAAGAAACCCATTCTCTCATAACCAATAAATCCATCATCTAAATATTTTTGTTCAGCAACACTATGAGAAAATTCTCTTGTTGATTGAGTTTGAGATTGAGATTATGAGAAGCTAATACTCGCTCGTCCTCCAGTCTTTAGTTTTCTAAATGCAATACTATACTCCTCAAACAATTGTTTCGTCACTTAATTTACAGATGCATCAAGTTGTAAACAATTTGCAGAATCCTCTCCATAAATCTCTTCAGAGCACAATGTAGCAAAGCACATCTTATTTGTAGGATCTAAAACACTAGCAACTATCAACAACTTGTTGATCTGCTTCAAAACTTCCCAATACTTGTCAAATTTTGCTCGCATTGCTACAACCTTGTCTCTCGTTGCTTCTTCATCATCTTGAGCAATTAGTTTCATATTCTATTCAATAGTAATAATCTATGCATAACACCTTTGGGAGTTAACAGTTTCAAAAGCTGGAATCGCTAAAGTATAATGCTAAAGGATTCTCAGAAATTTAACTAATCTATCAACTGATTCCCAATCACTTTGTTGGTGGTCCAATTCTTTTTGCACCATCCACCTTCTCATTAAACCAGTCATTATAAATCTAGTCTTTTGCTTCCATCTTATCAAAAGAAACCTTGTACCTTAAACCTCTACAAACCATTAAGTATGTTGAATTCCATCGCGTTCTAATATCTAAAGGTAAGATGCCTCTGCTAAGCCTACAACTATATACACGTAGTTCAAAACACTATAATCTATATGTAGATGATCATATATAAGTGATTTTGTTCCTAATAGTTGCTACACTACTATCAACCTCTTTCAAATCATCCTTTACCATCAAATTCAGTATGTGAGCTTTACATCTCAAGTGTAAATACTCACCACCTAACACCATTGAATCATTCTTTAAGGTTTTAAGTTATTCTCTTAACATCCTCAATACTGAACTATTTGTTGTTTCATTGTCTGTAATGACAGTAAAAACCTTTTTGATCCTCTAATCAACAAGGCTGTCTAGAAGAACATAAGCAATTGTTTTACCTTTGTGGTCTGCAACATTCGTAAAGCCTAGATGAGCTTCCTTAGACACCAATTGGAGTTAGTCCAGTGTGATGTGATCACCATGTAGCTAGCAGCAGTTGGTGGAGCACTCCATATGTCTGTGGTGAGTGAAACCCTCATATTTCCAATCTGCTTCCTCATCTCTTCTTTCTTATTCACAAACATATGCACTATATCTCTAGTTACAGTTATTCGAGAGTGTGGCTGATGCAGCTTAACTCTATTGTGGAAGTTCCTCCACGTCAAGATCTCAATGAATGCCAATGGATGTTGACCCAAAACAAGCATCTCATTAGATGCATCTTTGAATATTGCTTCAGTTATTCTTCCAATATTAACAGCACCATCGTCACTGTGACGATCTAGCTTAATTTGATTCTTAAACTCCAAGATTTTTTTTATATTTGCTGCAACTTCTTAGATGCTTTTGCAGACTTGAGGTTTCAGAAGATGTAGGACATGTCATCTCTTCGATGGTAGTGACAATTGCACTTCTTAAGTTGCCTATCATCTTTGTATAATGGTCTCAGACCCATGACCTTACTTGTACTTGCTTCTTAGCTTTAGAAGATCCTCCTAATGATTGCTTCCTTTTACTCTGGTTTGTTGTAGCATTTTCTTCTTTGTGTATATCAGGTTCATCTACATTAAAATCAACTTCATCATGTGTAGGAGGATATGCTGAAGAATCAAAATGCATGATTAGAAAATAAAGAATACATTAACTCATTAACCATTTGACAAAGATCACATGAACAATAAAGAACAGTAAGAGACTAAGAGTTGCATAAGTCTTAGAATTTCATTTCACGAAATTTTTTGTCTTCTGATTCCTTCTCATAGTAATTGTGAGCCTTAAACAAAATAAATCATCAAATGAAACTCTAAGAAGTAAGAAACTAAAAACTTAGATAGAAACATACACATAACACACACATAGAAAGATACACATAACACACACGCACAAATCGATTCACACTCCATGAGTCCATTCATCAATAATCAATTCATGACTTGACAGAAAGAAGGTAATAAACTATATAGAAGGCGAAATCAAGAAACAGACATAGAAAATAGAAGAATCATCACTCGACAAAAGCAAATAATTAGGATTTCGCCATGTTAAATCGAAGAGGATATATACATTGATCGATTGAAATTAAAGAACTAGGGTTACCTGAGAATGAGAACTTGAGGAGTAAGAGCTTCTTTGTTGTTCAAGTTTTGCGATTGAGAAGAAAGCATATCAAAAGACAAAATCTTATAACATGGAACGAAACGAAGGGTTTGTTTTGGGGAAATTGGAGAAATTATGGTTAGATATAAATATTAGGGATGGGTACTTGTATATATATATGTTCGGGTCTCGTTGATTCATGTTCGGTTCTCGGTTCGTACCCGAACTAAATCGAAAACCAACTCCTAAACTTTTCGAAACCATTAGGCTCTTACCCAATACCCAAAATTGAACTGAATCCCATTTCTTGGTTCTGATCGATTCAGTTTTTCGAATCCGGATAATGTATCCATGTCTAACAACAATTGCTATTTATACACATTAGGAGTATAAATTTTGTCTAACTAGAAAATATGTCCTAATCTACTTATAATTATTTATCGCCAATTAATCCAATTATGCAATTCACATACACGATAAATAAATCAGTCTTATATCCAAACAGAAACTAAAGATGTCCACCACCATTTTACAACAAAAAAAGATGTCCACCATTTGACCAAAAAAAAAAAGTCCACCACAACCTAATTTTGAGGATGTCTTTATTGTACAAAATTAAATAATTTTATGACGCCATGTTACATATGTTACTGAAACTTTTGTTCGGATTAGAAATGGACAAAATCATACAGGCGAATATGTATTTGCGTGCATGAATATTTTCCCGAAAAATACGCATGGCACTATATATGTCGGTATATGTCCATCCAAAACCGTTTTTTTTGTTAAACTCCAAAACCTTATTAATTATTAGAAACGTTTATGACTCATAGTAAAGGTTTCGACGCAAAACCAAAAAAAGAAAAACAATCATGTCAAATCTGAACTCCGATCTTTTTCTGCATCCTCCAAAAATTTTATGGATTCGACAAACCAAAATACGTGCTCGGATTGAATGAATTTGATAAATGGTATAAAAAAATAAATTTTTAAGGTAATGACAATTGCTAGACTTGTTACTAAAATAATACCAAAAGGGTTACAGAAAAACTACGGATGAAATATAACACGTTCTTTTGTCGTATGATCAAGGCTAGTTCAATATCCTTATGAGCTCAATACAAGAAATCTTTTTGGCCTCTTAAATTTAATTTCTTTATTAGATATTTTTCGGAAAAATATTATGATTTGTTGGATTGTCTATATAGTATTTATTTATGTTAATATGTATATGATATAAGTTATATTAAGGGTAGTTTAGACAAAAGGTTAATAGTCAATTTAGGTTTAATCGTTTGTTGTATAAGAACATGCATTTGACGGCTAAAAGCAATAACACAGAAAACTCTTTTGATCATTTAGTTTTCTGACATGGTATCAGAGCCAAACTCACACTCAACCCCATTAATCCGGCCTGGAGTGTGGCCCGATCACCCCACTAATTGATGGCCCAAAGATGGCTCAATTCCGCCGAGATAGCTAGAAAAANGAAAAAAACGCATTATCTCGGAGGGGGCGTGATGGATTCGTCGAGATTAATGGTTAAAAGAACCATTATTTCGAGGGGAGGTGTTGAGGGAAAGATCGCACATCGGAAATATGATGGGAACATGAGTAATATATAAGTTCAATGGGCCAATCCACTCATTGCCAATTGGTTTTGAGTTGGAAGCCCATGAA
>OVAN01012787.1:0-13404 GCA_900406275.1 Anastatica hierochuntica | reverse complement strand
TTTTCTAAATATTAGATTTAAAATTTATTATTATTACTATATTTAATCTTACACAAAAATATATAATAAATATTTTTAATAAATAGTTAATTTAATTTTAAAAAATGTTAAAATTTAGATGGATCCCCTCGGTTCCTATGAGGCCTATCTACAGCAGTCCGCGAGGTCTGCACCAGGAGCCTCCAGTTCTGGAGACGTTCAAAACACGTTCCCGGAGCATCCCATACCACCTCCTGCTGCTCCGTCCGCGACGACCCCGACACCACGACCGCCGGGGATGACGCTGCAGGATCTACTGCGTAGTCTCACTCGGGCAGCGTTGCCTCTCCTTCACCCCGAGCGACCAGCGGGGACCATGTGGTTCAACGAAGACGGGAAGGTGGCACAGAAGATCACGAATATCTTCATGCGACATTATTCGGGCCCGTACACGAGCTTCTCGAAGACTCCTCGAGATGTCATCAATGGCTGGTTCGAGGCCTTCATTGTAAGTAATTAAAATTTTATTTTTTAAAATATAAATTTTAATTACTATAAATTTAAACTTAAATTTTGTTTCCCCAGCAAACGTACAACTGGGATCAGGTGTACGACGAGCGGGTCCAGGATGAGTTTGAGACAAAACTCAAGGCCCGCCTCCCGGACTAGGTTGAGCGATGGAAGAAGAAGTGGAGGGAGAATCCGGAGAACTCGAAGCCGGATTGGATGGACGGAGACGTGTGGGC
This sequence comes from Anastatica hierochuntica, assembly GCA_900406275.1. NCBI lineage: Eukaryota > Viridiplantae > Streptophyta > Magnoliopsida > Brassicales > Brassicaceae > Anastatica > Anastatica hierochuntica. The sequence continues at coordinate 12,679 of OVAN01012787.1, read as the reverse complement.
CTTGCTAGTCGGACAATGGTAGGGAGGGACCCACAAGGCTAGGAGCATGCAGTGTGTCTCAGCTCGCAAGAACCCCGAGACACAGAGGGCCGAGGCTACACACACTGCTGGCCGAGATTCTTTCAGGGCTAAGGCCCAAAACATTGTAAGTAAACTTTAAAATTAATTTAAATAAATAATAAAATACTTAAAGTGTTATAGTTTGTCTAATAAAAACAACTATTAATTTTTTTTTTTGAAAGAAGGCCAAGGGCGCAGACTCTGACGTTCCAGATCTTCTAACTATGCTAGAAGAGACGAAGAAGAGGTCGGACGGGATGTTCATTGATGCGAAATCCGAGCGTCTATGTGCCGAGGTCCACCGGCGCATCGATGAGGCCGAGATCCAACTTACGATGGAGACCGCGGATAGCTCGGTTCAGTCTTGCGGTCTTTCACAGTTCGAGAAGAATTGGATTTTTGCAGAGGTTAGTATTTAATTATTTTTTTTATTAAATTAGTTGTTTCATTTAAATTTATAATATTATTAATATTTATTTTTTTCTTTTATACTATAGGTTGCTCTTCGGTCGAAAGGAAAATTTTTTGGAGTTGGATCTCTGCAGTCCGAGGCGTCTTCAGCTGCAACCGGAGTTCAGCCATCCCAATCCAGCTCGAGAGCTCTAGAGGAGAAGCTTCAGAGGGCTGAGGCAGAGCTCGTGGCGGCTCGTGAGGAGGTTGTTGCGGTTCGCGAGGAGGTCAACACGGTTAGATCAAAGTTGGCCAGATACTAGGAGCGGACTCGATCGTATGCTCTTCTCTTCAATTTGTTGAAGATGAACGACCCGGAGTTTGCTGACTACGCTCGGTAGTTACGGGACGGACCAACTCAACAACGACAACAACAGAACCAAGACACGCCGAAAAATTAGATTTTAGGATTTTAATTTCTAATAATTTTAATTAATTATATTATATTTTCATTATTTATTTTACTTAAAATAATTTTTTTTAAAAACACGTATTTTGCGAGGAATTTGCGTGGAGTTACTCGCAAATTCCTCGAAAAATAATAGCGATGATATTGCGAGGATTATACAAAAATCCTTACAATCTATTCGCAAAAGATTTGCGATGAACTTGCGATGATCAGTCGCAAATCTCTTACAAATTTTTTGCGAGGAAACAACGACGATTCCTTGCTAATCTCTCGCAAATTATTTGCGAGAAAATTGCGAGGAAATGCGAAAGTTTATCGCAATTTCGTCGCAAAATTTTACGATTTAATAAATGATCGCAATTTCCTCGCGAAATATTTTCTCGCAGTTTCCTCAAAAATTTGAGAGGAAATTACTATTATATATTTTCCTCGCAATTTTGCGAGGAAATTGCGAGGAAAATACTTTTGCGACTAACGATCAATGACCAGAAAATTTTCCTCGCAATTTCCTCGCAAATCACTATTTGCGAGGAAGCTTCGAGGAAAGTGTCCCTCGCAAACTCGTTGTTTTCTTGTAGTGTTTGATGGAGAATGGCCTAGAAGTTGTTAAGGGTCTCATGAGCAATGTTCTAAAGCTCAAGATGTTTAATGGAGGGACTTGTTTTGGAGCAAGTTTCCATGTTCACCGGGACTAATACCCAAATCCAAAAGTCGGGCTAATGACTTTAAACAAGCGCTTACTGAGAGGCAACCCACTGGTAAGATTATTTTTCTTATTTAGTTTTTCTTTTTTGTTTCACTAACATACTAATTTTTGACTTTAGTTTTCGTGTGTTTAAAGTTTTTAGCAAAAGAAAAAAAGAAAAAAAAACACAAAGGATTATCGACCAATCACATTGCCATTAGATCGATCTCAGACGGTAAAAAGTGATTGGTCGATCTTGTTTGGTGATCGATCGATCACCCTCCCCACATGAACCAGGTTTGATTTTTTGATTATTTTCGGTCTATTTTCACTTAAATTGAACCGAAAAACATGTTTTTAATTTTCTTAACTCGATTTTAAAGATCAAAACCAAAAATTTTCACAAAACATTTATTCCCAAAAACCCTTTTTCTTTATTCTTCAAAATTTTTTAAAAGACTCAATACTTAGTCGATTTTTGCGATTCAAGTGTCTAACTTGATCAGCTTTCGAGCTCTTTCACTTGGTACTAACGATTTTCTGAGTTAGTAAGGTATGCTCTCTCTATCTACTATTTTATGCACAAAAATTAAGTTTTAATTTAGGTTTTCTAGAGACTCAAATTGAAGTTGATTTTGTCTTATGTTTCTTGTTTATAATGGTTGATAAGCATGCCTATGATGATTAGAAACAGACTTAAATGAGATTTTGATGAGAGATTTGATGATTTAAGATTTGAGAATTTAGGAATTAGATATTTTTGAGAAACTTGATTTCACCTGACAATTTCATGATGATTGTTGTTCTTGATGGTTTAGAAGCATGAACTAGGTGAATTAGTAATGAATTTCTTTGGGGGTTGATGATTTCTCTTTTGTTCTTATTCTCACACCAAGGACGGTGTGAAGTAAGTCTGGGGAGGGTGTTTCTGGTACTTATTTTTCTTTTTCTTCCGGTGTGTTCTAACTTTTGAGTCTTTTTCTTTGTTTTATTGAGTCAAAACTTTGTAGGGTATTATGACGGAAGTAGAAGATGAATGTTGGACCAAGTGTCTTGTTTTCTTTTGTGATTTCTGAAATGACCATTTTGTTGTAGAGAATGCTAGTACAATCAAGCCAGTGAATCCTTTCGCTGAACTCCCTACCAAAAAATCTCAGCCAATAGATTCAATTTGATCTGATGTTAATTTTATTTATTTGGATTATTTAACTGAACTTAGTTTTTCTCATCAATGTCTTGTCAGGGATTGAACCCCTAGCATTCATGAATGTTCTAACTTTTTACCACTCTTTCTTCGCTAATGGCCATACTCATCTTTAGTTTGGTACCACACCCTTACCTTTCCTCCTTTCTAGCTCCTTTCATTTTCTCATCTTTCATCTTGGTGCACACATGTGCAAAAACAATGGAGAGATTAGAGTTTACATAGCATACTCTGCTACTTAGGATTGGTTAGTGGGATGATAGGTGGTTAGACATCTGATTATGTCTTTTTGGGTTTATGCTTAAGCTTAAATGTGAATTCTATGATGATAGCATAAATGGTGGTTGATTAATTTTTTCTCGCTGTTTTTAATGTTGTGCTAAGATTTGTATTGTAAAGAACTGACCCTATCCGAAATGTGCACGAAAAAATGAAAAAAAACAAAAAGAAGAGGAAAAACGAAAAAAAGACGGAAAAAGAAAAAAAGAAGAAAAAATAATCTGAAAATTGCACATGTTTGGGGTCTGAATGTGTTTGTCTCAATATTTTTCAGTTTTTCCATGAACTTGATTTTCATATATTGTTTTGGTTGCTTGAGGGTTATATCAGCATCCTTAGGTAGTAGGGGAACTATGGTTATCAGTAGATTCATCTCTCCTGCGATTTTGCATAATGTCTTGCATCCATTTCATACTTCTGAGAGCCCTAAACACCTAAACTTCACCACTAAAATCAGCCCTCCTTACACCAAGCCCTTTCTTGACATTGATTTTTGATTAGAAACCCATGCCTTGTTTCATGAATGTTAAAGAGTTAACTGATAGGACGTTGAGTGTGCAGTTTGGGATTTAGAGTATGGAAAGGCTTGGGAAGTTATTGTGGGGAACTAGGGGAGAACGTCTAATACTTTTGTTTACTTATGTGGTTAGATGAAATGTTTTTGCAAGGCAAGGTCCGCTGAGATTAGAAGAGTTCCTGCGTTTTCAAACCTTTCCACTAGCTTGAGCTTTTGTTAGTCTGTACTTGAGGACAAGCAAAGGTTCAAATATGGGGGAATTGGTATATCTCAGTTTCTACTAACTTCTAATGGTGCTTTTTTGTGTGTTTTTGAGACTTTTTGGAGTCTTTTGGTGTTCTTTGGTGTTTTTATAGGTTTTAGGGTGCTTTGGAGAGAAATGAAGCAATTTGGTTATAAAAGACTTGTGAAGATGCAAAATAATGCTGAAGGATCAAAAGTTTGGTCTTTTTTGAATCAAGCTGAAATTTTGATACAAGATAGCCATGTGAGTTAGCTTTCATATGAAGGTGGTTTGAAGACAATCCAACGGTGCGATCAAAAGTTATGGCTATTTTCGTAAACCCATGTTGTCCAATTTTAGAAAGTTTCCTTTTTGCCCATAAATTTCTAGATTTTGTAGAAAATAACTCAGGGCCTTTTATAAATATTTAGGATGAAAATTAGGTTAACAAACTTTCTTTTTCACAGACTTTTGAGCTTTTTCTTTGTATGTTTTGGGGAGAAGAAACTATGCATCCATAGACTTTTGGAGAAGCTTTCTAAACCCCTTTTATCTTTTTTTTTTTAATTTCATTATGTCTTTCAATTCATCTATAATTTTTGGTCTTTCCATTATGTCTGAGTAGTTCCATTGTTAGGTTTTAGGGTTTCAAAGGAATTGATGAGATGGAATGATTAGGATTTCATGATTAGGGAATCCTCCTTATAATTCTTCACTTGGATTGTTTTTAATGGATGAACTTGATTAGCTACCCTGGTCATGATCTTAGGTTAATTGAATATAGCGAGAGTTGATTTCATTGCTTGAAAATAATCCTTGTGAGAAAAGTATCCTTAGCCAACGAGAGTTGATATTAAGGTGTTTTGTGAACAAATCAAAACCTGAACTTAATGCATGTTTAACTTCCTGAATTCAACGAGAGTTAGTCTTTTAGGTTGTTAGACATAGTAATTGGAGCCATGAGAGTGGAAAAATTATACAACTGTGTTTTGAGTTCTAGAATGGTGCTTAATTGATTCCCTGATAATTTCCTGCATTTATGATATGATTTCCTGCGAATTGCCCTAATGTCTGACACCTTCACCCATTGATTTTACATCATTTTGATACTTGCTTTCTTTCCTCTGCAAATTCGAAAAAAATCAAACAACAATTTCTGTGTCTTCTAGCTTGGTCTGAAATCGAGAATCCTAGTGAATATCTTGGTCTCTGTGGATTCGATCCTTGAAATACTACTGCGAATTATTGTGCACTTGCAGTGTGATTAAAGAGCTAAAACCTGAGGTATCAATGATGCCTTTATTTATGGAAATAACGGTAATGGAATTCCCTTACATTCTTCTCTCCTTCTTTTTTTTAAATTGTTCAGTTTATGTATATAAAGTCATGTGTTTTTCTTGGGTGCAACTTTTTACATCAGTATAGTGAAAAGAACTTTAGCGAACAGAGCCTAAACTCTTCTTGATACATCATCATCATCATTATCATCATCATCATCATCATCATCATCATCAATGGCCTTCTTATTGCCGCCATTGATATTATTTTATTTAACTTCTTTTAAAGATGCATAACCATATTTCGATTTGATTGTTTACTTATGTGGTTAGATGAAATGTTTTTGCAAGGCAAGGTCCACTGAGATTAGAAGAGTTCCTGCGTTTTCAAACCTTTCCACTAGCTTGAGCTTTTGTTAGTCTGTACTTGAGGACAAGCAAAGGTTCAAATATGGGGGAATTGGTATATCTCAGTTTCTACTAACTTCTAATGGTGCTTTTTTGTGTGTTTTTGAGACTTTTTGGAGTCTTTTGGTGTTCTTTGGTGTTTTTATAGGTTTTAGGGTGCTTTGGAGAGAAATGAAGCAATTTGGTTATAAAGGACTTGTGAAGATGCAAAATAATGCTGAAGGATCAAAAGTTTGGTCTTTTTTTGAATCAAGCTGAAATTTTGATACAAGATAGCCATGTGAGTTAGCTTTCATATGAAGGTGGTTTGAAGACAATCCAACGGTGCGATCAAAAGTTATGGCTATTTTCGTAAACCCATGTTGTCCAATTTTAGAAAGTTTCCTTTTTGCCCATAAATTTCTAGATTTTGTAGAAAATAACCCAGGGCCTTTTATAAATATTTAGGATGAAAATTAGGTTAACAGACTTTCTTTTTCACAGACTTTTGAGTTTTTTCTTTGTATGTTTTGGGGAGAAGAAACTATGCATCCATAGACTTTTGGAGAAGCTTTCTGAACCCCTTTTATCTTTTCTTAATTTCATTATGTCTTTCAATTCATCTATAATTTTTGGTCTTTCCATTATGTCTGAGTAGTTCCATTGTTAGGTTTTAGGGTTTCAAAGGAATTGATGAGATGGAATGATTAGGATTTCATGATTAGGGAATCCTCCTTAGAATTCTTCACTTGGATTTTTTTTAATGGATGAACTTAATTAGCTACCCTGGTCATGATCTTAGGTTAATTGAATATAGCGAGAGTTGATTTCATTGCTTGAAAATAATCCTTGTGAGAAAAGTATCCTTAGCCAACGAGAGTTGATATTAAGGTGTTTTGTGAACAAATCAAAACCTAAACTTAATGCATGTTTAACTTCCTGAATTCAACGAGAGTTAGTCTTTTAGGTTGTTAGACATAGTAATTGGAGCCATGAGAGTGGCAAAATTATACAACTGTGTTTTGAGTTCTAGAATGGTGCTTAATTGATTCTTTGATAATTTCCTGCATTTATGATATGATTTCCTGCGAATTGCCCTAATGTCTGACACCTTCACCCATTGATTTTACATCATTTTCATACTTGCTTTCTTTCCTCTGCAAATTCGAAAAAAATCAAACAACAATTTCTGTGTCTTCTTGCTTGGTCTGAAATCGAGAATCCTAGTGAATATCTTGGTCTCTGTGGATTCGATCCTTGAAATACTACTGCGAATTATTGTGCACTTGCAGTGTGATTAAAGAGCTAAAACCTGAGATATCAATGATGCCTTTATTTATGGAAATAACGGTAATGGAATTCCCTTACATTCTTCTCTCCTTCTTTTTTTTAAATTGTTCGGTTTATGTATATAAAGTCATGTGTTTTTCTTGGGTGCAACTTTTTACATCAGTATAGTGAAAAGAACTTTAGCGAACAGAGCCTAAACTCTTCTTGATACATCATCATCATCATTATCATCATCATCATCATCATCATCAATGGCCTTCTTATTGCCGCCATTGATATTATTTTATTTAACTTCTTTTAAAGATGCATCAACATATTTCGATTTGATTGAATATCTAGGAAAAGAAACTGGATAAAGACAAAAATTCTCTGAATTCACTTCCTCCCAAAGTTGTAGATCTAGGAAAGGTAATGCTAATAGCTTTTGAAAAAATAAAAAATGGAATCCTTATTGATAACTATTCAATGGTAATAACATGACACTGAAAATGTGGAATTAATAAGAGGTGGACTTCCTATGGTCGCGTTTCTATATGGAGGTTTGCAGTCTAATGAATTTGCAATATCTTCAGGTAACTCAAGCAATAGGGATGGGCAAAGAATCTTAGAGTAATGCAACAGATGGAGAAGAAGGAAGAAGTTGGTATTTATGGGCAGACGCATGAAAAGTTTTTATATGTGGCACTGATAAATTTATAATATCGTGAAGTAATTAAGTTAATAATCAATACTATAATAACACAAGTGCCTCTCCAGTGTGATGACACATAAACATTTTTGTGCCTTTAAAAGATGACACCTAATAAAAACAAATTAATATAAGAACCAATGAAATTTGATCTTTTTCATTCATGCATAATTATTTATTTTTCTAAACATTACATTCATGCATGGTAATTAATTGTTACTTTTTCTTCATAAATATTTATTATTAAACATGATATTATTAAATTAATTATTTTAAGAATAAACGAGAACGTTGGATAAGAGTTTGATTTTTGCATAATTAAGTTGGAATACTATGACTATGTCCTTGCTACGCACGGATTTGTGTTTGTGGATTTTGTGTTTTTAGTATTGTTGTGTCATTTGTTCTTGTTGTCTCGTTTAGATGGTGTGGTTGAGGTTTGGAAATGGGTTCAAGAGACGTAACCACTACACAGTAAACATCATGAATGTAATTCTTTTTGGTATATTTTTGGAGTGTGGGGGATGCTCGCTTTTTCCCCCTTTTAGTTTTGAAGGAGCCTTCGTGTTTTTTGCTCTAGTAAAGTTGATATTCGTTTGATCAATCGTAGGATCATTTTTAACCCTGATTGATTGCGTTTTACATGATCAGAATGCAAGATATAGATTTTGGTGACATTTAGATATGTCAATAATAATTACATATTATGAGTACATTATATTAGATGACATTTCTTAAATAAAGCATACACCGTGGCAACCATTTTCACAGTCTTTCAACGCATCTTCGTTTGGACATACAAGAGTGACTAATCTTTGTTTATTAGTATTGTACGTGAGCTTTTAATTCCGATAAATGCTTTAAAACCTTGATGCCAAAAATGATCACATCCACAATAATAATAATTGACGACATATTTTCCTTTTTAATAGTTTCTATTTTTGTGTGGGATTTTAAACCAGTTGAAACAGAGGAAGATGATGATGATAATTGGTTTCTTACTTCTGCCTTCTTTAGTTGAAGCCATTGATTTGTGTTGTCGTGTACCTGTAGTGCGGGTATGTTGTCTCCTAAAACCCCTCTTACAGAGATCCTTGATTAGCTTGAGGCTTCTGTCAAAGTAGAAATGGGTGTCGTACGGTTGCTCAAGCAACAATAACCCCGAAAACAAAGGATTAAAAGTTCGTTTATGTTATCATAGTTTAGTGTGGCCTTATGTGTTTTGTGCAATCATGTACCTGAATATTCCTTTGTATTGACATTAGTCACCAGCATGACCTGCTGTTTTAAGTAGATCTTTAGCAGTAGTTGACATAAAGCAACTGTTTATTCATCCCATGAGTTAAGGCTGACTATGATTATCCTGAAATTTGCATGACATATATTATGTGTCAGACATGCTTTCTGTTTTGGATGATACTTTACCGCGCTAAACTATTTGCGAGTATTTGTAAACTATTTTGCTATTAAACTCAGCATTACCTATGGTGTAAGACATATAAGTGTGTACTTGTCAATCTTCAACCGTATGATTGTGTGCACATGGTCAGAATGAGGGTCTTGTAGTTCTATTCCTTGGACCAATTTAATTTTCCCTACAACAACTGCACAACGATTGTGTTACACTTAATGGAGTGTCAGAGTATTATTATCGAGGCCAAAACTTACCAGGAAGTCGCGACTTTGTTCCGACCAAAGTTAGAATTTGCCTCTTGCTCTCTACCCAGATCTTGTTGTAAGGTATTGTTAGATACACACAGGTGATTATTCAAAATGATGTGGTTCTAGGAAGGTAAACCACATGCTCTTTTGGTTTCTGCTCTCCAAAACTTAAAAAACAATATCGAGTCTTCCATGAGATCGAGAGAAAAATTATATCTACTGAAATAATAGAACATCATTGTCTTCTTTATCGTTTTATGAAATCAGATTTTGGTTTTCAAAATGGCTTTAACCTTCTTACTCAATCAGTTAACTGTAATTTTTTTTCCAGTTAACTGTAAATTTTGTAATGACTATCAATTGCTGCCGGGTTGTTTTAAAATAATATTAAAAATACTAATAACAATTAAAATAAATATATTATTTTTAAATAATATTGTAGTTGAGTATCGATATATTATTTAAATATTAAAAATACATACAATCATAATATTTTTAAAATTAAAGTGTTGTTTTTCCGATAAAACTATAATAATTAATAAAATAAATTAAATTTCATGTTTAAGAATTGAACCCGATTCGAATCCAGGTCAACGGTTAGTCGGTTTCCGATTCTTTACTGGTTTGATCATGTCTTTTAACCAGTGTAATTTCTTTGGATTTATTGTTGATCCAACTCGGCTATTATTTTAATTGTTTGTCTTTTAAAAAATTTAAAATATCCTTTGAGTTTAAATTACATCTTTTATTTTAAAATTTTATGATTTTAAGTGTTTTGTTTAATATTTTAAGATAATATATTTATTGTCAAATTTAATATTTTTACCCAACTCGGTTATGTTTTCGGTTTGCAGTCCAACCCGGTCCTATCTCCGGATCGGTGTGATTTTTAAAAAACATTACATATTACTCATAAATAATTAAAATATAAATATAAGAAAATTTAAATTGTGAACTTTTAATATAGGGAATTATTATGCATTTACAAAATTCTTTATATGATTTCTACAATAAAAAATCTAACAATGACAATAAAAATGAATTAACTTTATAATTGTATCATTGTTTAGTTTGTGACATAAATATAGGGTAGGGAAAAGTAATTTTCATTTTGACATCAAGAATCCATATCATTAATACATTTCAGTAATTGAAGTATTTTTTCTTCACTAGTTTTCTATAATAAAAACTCATATCATCTTTAAGTTCTTTTTTTATATTAGATTATATCAAAAAATGAATCTTACACTCTTAAAGCGCGAATCAAAATTTAGTTATTTTTTATAGAGTTAACTGAATTTTGTATAGTACAAAAAGTTAGTAAGCCTTTATAACATAATTTTTGTTTGCCTGAATTATTGAAGTGAATTTTGATTTATAAACCAAATGGAAAATTAGCTAAGTGGGTATTTAACCTTAACTTTATGAATCTAAACTTTTTTATTTTTAAACTATGTAAATTATTATTAATCTTCCTAAGATTTTAAGAAATATTATTTGGTTGTATATCTCGATTTTACACGTTAAAATGTTTCGCTATTTTCTTGTTTTTTTTTACTTTAAGTGTTATCCAAAGACTTTACTATTTGGTCTTTCTTTAGTCTCCTTTACCCAAAAAATTATATTTTAATCACCAATTGGACTCTTATTAGTTATAATCGGTGAAAAAAAGTTTCTAATCAATAAATTAGTATTAGTATTCAAGAAAATTGAGTAAGTAGTATTAGTAATCACCATCCCAAAAAATATTGAGTTTTGTTTTGTTTTTAAAAACGTATGAAGCTTCCTGTCTTCTTTAGATTTTTGTTATCAGATTCATAAAAACCAATAATCATCTCCTTCATCTTTTTCTTCTTTCTATTCGACTTCATCATCATCTCGTTTTGGTTTTGAAGTCCATCCAAGTATCTCTCATCCGCCATTTTCGTTGACTTTTAAAGCTTCTTTACAAGATGTTCGCTTTTGCTTCGAAAATTTTGGATCTTTCTCGTATGGGGTAACTTATCTCTATGAACTTGTCTGCATTTGATCAAATAAGTAATTTGAAGATTAAAAATTGAGTCTCTTGGTTTTAGTAATACTTGTTAAATATTGTTATTGCATAAATCCTATAACTGGATCCCAACATCAGCTTTAAAACATCATTCTTTTAATAAACTGAACTCATTAGTTATTTTACATATAGCTCTCTAAATATCGTCGGTCTTGATATAAATTTTCAAAACGCAATCTCAAAAGAGTGTAAGCAGCTCAAATCCAATATTATGACCATTTCAAGTTAGACCAAACAGTTTCACATCTATTTTTCATTAGCAAAGAATCGATGAAGAGAGGCTCTTCTTGCAATGCGTGACGAATTGACGTTGTTGTCTTGTTTGATAATCAACATTGATACCAAAACTCGTCGACTCGTTTAAATCAGGAATCACCACGTTGCTTTTGTTGCTAATGTTCATCTCAAGATTCATGTGATTCTCCTAAGTATTGTTTGAATCATTATCAATAAAATTCAGTTCTTTAGCTACTTTCATTGTCTTCTTCCCTTTTTCTTCAGGAAACTCGTTGAAGACAAACTTTTCTACCAAAGAATAAGGTCGGCTGAGAATTTTCAAGCACCAGTACTACTATACTTGTTAGAGTAGAGGCATCACCAAGCTTCTGAATCAACTCAAATGGTTTGGTTTTCAAAGTTTTTTTTGCCATATTTATCACATTTTGTGGTCCTATACAAAATAAAAATCAGATGCACTTGAAATCTGTCTATATAGAAAATTGCTTAAGGAAATTGTAATATGTGTATATGATTTTGACTGATTAAAAAGGAAAACATTTTCATGACCCTAGAGTGGAACGTTTTCACATATCAAGCATCCAAGAGACAAATCTAACTAAATACTTTCATGATCCAAGACACATGTAAATATTTTCTTACCATATAGATCAGAAACAATGCCGTTGGTGGCTGCAAATTCTACTCTGTAATAGATTGGACTCTCGTTGATTATTTCTTTGGACTTCAACTCATAAGAAGTCAGAGAACCTTGGGCAAGAGAAATTTGTATTTCAAAGCTCACCAAACTTAAATAAAACGAATCAAAATCAATAATGAATCGTATGTCTGCTGATAAAGACAACGAAAGGGGTCAAAAATTTACCAAATAAAATATTTACCAATCCAAATTGGATACAAAATCTATCAGATAATGATTCAACAACACCATATGCCCAACAATAACCACTACGTCCCTAAAACCAAAACCACATATATAGAATCTTAAGCTTATGAAATCCACAAAAAGAGTGAAGCTTTACCTGATCTGTTCATATAGCAGTCAACACACACATACAAAATCAAGATTTAGTAACTGATAAGCGAAATGCTATCAAACACAATTTATGGAGACAAAAGTGTAAAATAAACAACCCTAAGATCTTTCCAATGCGGGTGCATTGTGGTCAATGGGTTCTAGCATCGATTTCTTTAGGTAGCTTGATGAGCCTAGATTTCGCTAGTGATTAACTTCAAGTTTTAAATTTATAGACCTTAA
>OVAN01012786.1:166-13404 GCA_900406275.1 Anastatica hierochuntica | reverse complement strand
TCTCTGCGCATTGTACTTTATTTATATTCTCATTGACCATTTCATTTGAGCTTTTAGCGCAGGAAAACGGGAATAACTCATGACCAAACTCCCACCAGAAATCTCTGGAACTTAGACTTTTGTCTGAAATGTCATTAACTCTATTTATCTGGCCTACTAATGAACTTAATTGCTTTGATCCAGGAACTTGGAATCAAGAAATCAAACCCATCATTCAGGATTACATCCCCATTTTTCTACCTTCCTTTTCAGTAATCTTGAGTGACAAGACTTATCTTTAGTCTGACACCACACCTTTACCTTATCTCCTTGAATTTCCATGCATTTCTTTTTGATATTATATGCACACATGTGTAAAAATAATGGAGACAATAAGGTAGACATGATCATTCTAATTGCTTAGGTAGGAATAAACAATTTAGGTGGTCTGATTTCTTGGTGTTGGGTGTTTTAGAGGTTTAGATGAATATGTTGCATTTCTTCATGTTGTATGGGTGTTTTAAAAATTAAAAACGTCATTATATCGCTAATTTGAACAAGATTTTTGTATGTATATGAAAAAAAACAAAAATTAAATTCTTTTTCTTCATATCTGGTTTAGAAATTAGTATTTACATATTATTTTGTTGTTTAAATGCACCTTGAAGTTTGCACGTATTTGGTTCACTTTCTGATTGGTGGTTTGTACTTGGGTAGTTAGGGGACATGGATATCAATATACTCTTTTTCTCCTGCGATTTTGCATAATGTCTTGCATCCTGGTGCAAATTTTGATATCCAAAACACTCTAAGCCTCACCACTAAAAGCCTTAAATACCTAGCCTAAATTCCTGACTACGAGCTCTTTGGTGAAAAAGTTTCACGTTTATCTTGAATGAATGTAGAGAGTTATTAACATGAATGCTGAGTTTGTAGGTTCAGATTTTGGAGTATGGATTGGCTTGGGAGGTCATGCAAAGATTCTTGGGGAGAATGTTCTAACTGTCCTAAGTCTATATGGTTAGCGAAAGTAGTATAGAGTAAGGTCTACTGATAGCATAAGGTCCATTCGGTTTTCAAACTTCTTTTCCCATAGGCTTAATCTTCGTTTCCTTTACTTGAGGACAAACAAAAATTCAAGTTTGGGGGATTTGATGTGTTAGCATTTTAGTGGTTTTATTATTGTTTTTATACGAGAAATATGGTTTTAGTATGTATTTGGATCTCTTTGGAGCAGATTTGTGTTCTTTAGTGTTTTTACAGGAATGGAGCTTGAATGTGCAAAAAGATTGCATTTTGGACGGATTTCAAGCATCGAAGAAAGTATTCATGAAGAGAAGAAATGTCCTTTCAGAAGGACAAGGATCAATCGATCTCTGTCCCGTATTTTGCAGACCGATTTTGAAGAACCAAATCAAACTTATCGTGAATTGGATTTCGTAACTAAAACCTAAACTCGTGTTTAAACTTTCAGAATGTTGTTTTTTGAGTATTTGAGAGCAAGAGAGAGATTTATAACCTAAGGAGAAGAATCATCTTCCGTACTCGATGAGAAAAATTCTGAACCTTTACTCTTTATTTTATATCAATACAATCATGTCTCTCTCTGATTTGATTTTTGTTTGTTCTCTGATCATGAGTGAGTAGTTTGCTTGTTTGGTTTAGGGTTCTCACATAGGGATAACATGAATCGTTGACATAGAATTGTATGATTAGGGATTTAATCAATTGGATCTTCATCTAGGATTGTTCGTAATGCTGAAATTAACTTGATCACTTAGTGTCTGATCTTAGGTTGTTTAACGCCTGGAAAGTGTTCAATTAAATGCATGAACGAATCTTAAATGGGCAATTTATCTTAAGCCAATGGAAGTTGATGTTTAAGTGAATTGTGAACCTATCAAACCTGTTTAGAACGCATGATTATAATCCGAGAGTCAGCGGAAGTTAGTCTCGAGGTTTCTAATACATAGGAAATTGATACTACGGAAGCAGATGAATTCTGAAATTGTGTTTGAGTTCAAGACGGTTTAAAACATGTTCCCGAGTCAATAATTCGAATCAACAATGAAATGTTTCCCTGAGAATACCCAATGCCCAACTCTTTGCCTTAACCCGTTGTTTGATCTGAAATTCTTCATGCTACCTTTGGTCTCTGTGGAATCGATCCCGAACCACTACATCGTACTTTCTGTGTGCTTGTCGTGTTATCTCGGACGAAAACCTGAGCTATCAGCAATCAAGCCCATGTCCTTTATATATAATTGTTTCTACTTTCTATAGATTGTTATCTTAGACAAGTTGTGTGTCGACCTACAGTTAGCCTAAATTTAACTCTCATCACCGACAAAATTTTAAAATTTTAAATTAATCTTACAAATCAATATATTTTTGATAAAATAATCAATATGTTAATGTGATTGTGAGATTTCGTAAATGCTTTCAAAACATCATGTTGTGAATTTGTTTTCTGCTTTGAAATTGTTATTTTAAACATTCATATTTCTTTTTTGTTATATAAAACAAAATGTTTTAACTTCGTAAAACTAAATGCTATTATGCTACTATATGCACCCGTTTCTCTAGATTTTAGTTTCTTAATTTTATTGTACTAACGTCTATGATATGTAATTTATAATTAAATTTTTCAGACGAAAAAGATATTTCCTTAAGCTAGTTATTTAGTAGTAAATCTTCCTTTAAGTTGGTTACTAGAGTTTGGTCCTCGCAGCCGCGCGGATATTATTCTAATTTTAATGTATTCATTTTGTGATTGATGTTTTCTAATTGTTTGTAAGTTATATCGGTTGCTCATATCAACTTTAGATGTTGAAACAACCAAATTGTTATGATTAGGTAAATCATTTGTCATTTGATAATTTTGTGCAAAACGGACTATTGATTACGTATATAAATACATTTATTTTTTAAATATACATATTTTATAGGTTAAATCTGCTATGTTTTTTTTTATTTTTATATAGAGTAAAATATACTTTATTAACCAAATAACTATAACAGCTCCGACACTTACAAGAGAAACAAAATTAAGTTTGCTTTTTTAACTTAAAATAGAAATTTTTTTTATAGATTCACCTTATGATTGACCATGTTTTTAACTCTAAATTTATTTTTTGTATTCTTATTATTCAATAATTTTTTGTGAATTTTATATATATATATATATATATATGTAAATTAATTTAATAAATTAAGTTTAAAAAATTATTATGTATATATTCCATTTTAAACAAGACTTTTTTTGTCAAATTTGAGAATTATTTTAAATTATTTAATCTAATATGTAACAGATTGTATTAAAATAAAAACGAATATATGAAATCTAAAGTTAGTGCAATAGTTTTTTTTTATTAATTTACCAAATTTCAGTTTTTTCTTAGGACAATTTTAATGTTTATTTATTTAGGGGAAAATTATAAATTATAGTTTCTGTTTTGAAAAATCATATGACTATACATAAATTTTTATAGTTTATATAAAAGGGTGTTTGCAAAAATGACTCAAATATTAGAGTCAACTACAAAACTAACATTCTCTCTCATTAATGAATTGGTCCAACAATAGATTACAATAGATGTTTTAGAGTGACTCTATTTTAATAAAGTAGATTTCAGACAAAGTGATGAATGATTATATTTTCACAATCATCTCAATATTTATACAATGCAAATACATTATGTAAGTATGTAGCTATACATAAATGAAATAGAAAATAATTATTCCCATAAAATTTTATTGTTTTATAAACACTATATATGGAAGATTCTTTTCAATTCATCTAAACTATTATTCCATACTTTTGTATCCACAACAACAATTCAAAGATGATATGATCAGAAATGAAATGTGACATCAAAAGTTATGGAAAATAATGTTCAGGCAAATTGATTTCCACGTAGAAATGTGTTCTTTGATATTTTATTAGGTCGTTATTGTAACAATTTTAAATGAAAAAAACGATAAAAAGGACTTTGCAATTCAAACCTACACAAGTTTTTGATTATACTTTTTTCTAAACAAAATTTGGATGATATTTTAATCAAAATATTTACCAATTTGGAACAAGTAGGTTGTTTTTTTTTAGTTATCACTATGTGAATTTTATTATCTACCCATGGAACTTCACATTCACAAACACGAAACACAAACTTTTCATATGATTTATATAATAATTTTATGTATACCGAAAAGCAACATAAAATATACGTAAAAAACCACGCGCGTAGCGCGAGATAACCTCTAGTTTATATTTTAAAATGATTAAAGAGGTAATGAATGCAGAAAACACAATCTATTTCTCTCTCTCTCCCCTCTCTTTGCACGAAGTAGCCGAGTGATGTTTTATTCTTCGATCCTCCCTCTCCACACTTCTGCTACACTCTCCTATAGTGAATTAAGTAAAACAAAACATTGAGTTATGGTTTAAATAAGAAAACCACAAGTCATAACCATTACTATTTTAAAAATAAAAACTGAACCTTCTTTTCTTTTTCTAGCATCTCTCAGATAGGAAGATATGGCGCAGTTACACGAAGGTTCTACAAAACAAAAATTGTATGTTTTCTTTTCTTCAGAAAGCAGCTTCTAAGGAAAGGGTTTTTTTTTTATTTATGAAGGGAATAAAAAAAATTTAAGTCATTCCATAAGTATCCATCTGCATAGGGAAAGGGTTTTTGCTGGTAAGGGTTTTTTTCTATTTATGGGGGCGAAATGCCAACGCCGGAGTCTCTCGCCTCTTCATGCGGAATTTGAAGCTCTGCTATGGGCGATGGCAAAACTTTCTAATCGCAGAATTGATTGCCAGTGTTTCCAGACGGATTATGCGGAGCTTATTAGTATCACTCAGCATCCGGAGGAGTGGCCAGTCCTTCATACTCAACTTCAAGATTACCAGCAATTACGGGGAGTTTTCACAGAATTTTTGCTGACACATGTTCCACGGACGGCAAACACACAAGGGGATAATCTGGCTCGAAGGTCCCGAACTTTTTTAAATGAATTTACTTTTGTAGACACAATTCACCCGAATTGGCTCTCCACTTCGGGAGTCAGTTAATTTTTAATGTGCGGTTGACAAAAAAAAAGTATCCATCTGCATATTTTTATAGTTTCTAATCTACATCTTCTGTCATCTCTTCTTTCGCCAAAACTACGCTCAACCTCTTCATTTTTTGTTGAATCCGACAGATTATCCATCAACTTGTGCACAAGATTAAAGGCTGAATGGTCTATTGGTAGCAACAAGTACTAAAACCCTTTCTCTATCCTTTGTGCATAAGTCATCCCACTTTTTCATGAATTCGTTCTTCATTCACGTATAGCCTCATGTTCTCTTGGATTCTTGCGTCTTCCCAACTTGCTATCAACCTAAATAATTTTATTTTCAAGCAACATATATTCAGAAAGGAAATGAAATGTTGAGATCATGAAAAAAAAAACTAATAGTTAAAGTTACCAAATAGAGGAAAACACAATGCAACCAAAAAAGAAGCGTCGAAGAGCTATTTTTAAGGTAGTGAAACATACCTCATCAACAAAAATGACGTGTGGAGCTTTCTTGCTCGCTAAAGAAGAAAACTTCTTTCACATGCTTCTTTCCCTAACCAAACCACAGCAAGAAAAAATCTAAATGTCAAGTCCAATCTTAAAAGTCAGAATTTTGAAAAATTCATACATTTGATGTTCATCAAGTCAATGATAGTGCTAACATACCTTTTCATACTCGCTCTACCTATTTACCGAAGGACTAACATGTGCTATTTTGATAGCTGAAGAAGTTTCAAACATATCCATCTACTTAATTTTACCTTTTTAAACCAGCTTCTTTAGTTGTCCCATATCTGAAAACAGATTCACCAAACTATAAGTCTAACAATACAAAATCAACGAACTAAATATACTAATAATTTTAAGCAAACGAAGCCCATTTTTTAGCTCCCAGCATTCATTGCACATGCTATCAATAATTAGCTACATAGAGAAAAAGAAAGATTTTAACAAAAGTGTGGGTGACTAACAATAATATAACCAGGTATAAACGAAATACATGAAATAAATAAAAAATTATGAAATCAAAAAGTTTGGAATTGCCACCTCGAAGCACAAATTTGAAACTTCATCCTCAAGAAGTCATGTAATTTTAGATCCTACATTAGATTTTAAGAAAAATTAATATGGATGAAAACACCAGATGCATCACGATAAGAACACAACAAAGATATATAAAAGATAGTTAGCTATAAAACAAAATTATTTCACGCAAATTCTTATAAGAAAAATTAGTTTTTATAACTATAGGAAAACTCTCATTTCATAAACTAACATCCCCTTTTTACAAAAACTTTTTTTAGCTTATTGCCTAGATTTCTTTCCCATTTTGGTTTCAAATGAATTGAAGATAATTTTGTAAAATACTCTCAATATTATTTTAGAATTTTTTCAAACCAAAAATTTAACTAATTTTCTGTGGTTATTCTATAAATTCACTCATGGTCTTGATGGAGTATATACTTTTAGAGTTAAACTTCCAACAAACTAAATTTTATGCAAAAATGCAGAATATTAAGTCATATTTCAAGTACATATAACATTTACAAAAAGTTATTAAGTTATTGGTATTTTAGTGAAAAATAGTTTTTGCATAGACTATATGTTATGTACTATATGCTATACCAAGTTGTATTAAAGAAAAATGAATTTTGAAATTTTATTTTTTGGTCACATAATTTTGAAATATTTAAACACAAAAACAAAGCATTTTACAGAATATCTTATTTACAAAATTTATTCAAGACTTGCTGATTTTACAAGTATCACAAATGTAAAATCCCTAAAATATTTTTATAAGAGAAATATTATAATTTACCAAAAGAGCGAGAGAATAAAAATGCGACCTACCAAAGAAAATTTTGTTTCTTTTACCACACAAAAATAATAAGCAAACTTTTTATATTAACTGAGTCGAACTTCTCCACTCACTTGCACTTGCTTCACGTTCTTATCATACTCTTCTTCTTCTTCCTCTTTGGCTTCACTGTCTTATTCGTCTCCTCCCTCCCACCCAAATGCTCCAATCGATCGAGAAACATGACGACTGTAACACCTCCGAACAAGATTTGGTCAAAGTCAACTCAATTGGCCGCACAACAATCAAACAAGAACATGCACGACCAACTAAGTAACTCTCACCCACGTCTCATTCAGAGATGTTACAACTACATATCCGGAACATTTAACTCAAGATTCTCATAACACATCTGAGTTCCCTAGATCAATATTTGAATATGTGTTTCCTAACAAACTCAAGCCAAGGCTTCGCAACCCTAGTCTGAATTCATTAGTTGGTTCGTCCCAGACAAGGACTAATATCATATGAAACCAACATATTCTTTTCAAATCATACTTTATATATGTCATTTAGATTCAAACCATATTAAACACGTATAGGCTCGACCGATATCGTAAACATACTACTTATTACAAACATACATTGTCTTTGCAAAAAGGCAGCAAATCTACACCAGTAGCTAATGCTTCTTCAAAACCCACTTATTATTCCACTATGGTTACCAGCAAATAAAGAGTCTAATGAACAACTATTTTGCTCAGTGAGTTCGATTACACATTACCCCCATTCCCACATGCAATGATCTCAATCAAACACATATAACAATTCAAACGTATCATAATTCAGATCACAACCATCCATTAGCTCGAGAGAGTTGTTGATCCCATTCGATCATCGAGGCTTGCCCCTCGCCATTGGTTATTCCACCCACAATCCATACTCAACATTCCACATTCCATAATCCCCAATCCAAAATCCCTCACACATCCCTTCTTGCGCCCATTGACCCTAGACACAAAGTCTAAAAAGTCGATGGCGCATATCACATACCCTTGTCGCATCGTCATGCGGCCTGCCTGCACCGGTCGAGGGTAGCTAGCCCTATCACCGTGCTCAACATAACCTGTCGGAACTAATTTTGGTATGACCCCGACAAGCTATGGCCTCTAGATGGATACCAATGACTCTCCCGACACTCTACCCGAGTGTCAGACTCACACTACAGGTTCTTCATCAAGCGAACCCGTCGCAATCATATCTAGATTCCTCACCAAGCGAACTCGGGAAAAACAACTTATATCGTTCAAACCGAGGTTCAAGCGATACAACGCCATCATCATGCATAACATCACATCATATTCAACACATAGCACAATATGTTATACCCCCCCAAGCCGAGGCCCGAACGATATAACCCAATATCTCTCACATCAGCATGCATCAAACAATCATCAAATGTCACATAAATAACATGCCATCAATCATCATGCATCACACAATCACATAATAATCGATATCGCACAATCATTATCTTTAACCATTTACTTACGTCCGTCCAATTACTTATCCATTTCATGATTCTACAGTTCAACATGCAACACACATTCTCTCGTTTTGCAGGCGCTAAGCGCACAAACAACATCAAACCCTAACTGAGACTCACCTGGGCATACGGATGATTAACGTGTTGCTATCTCGCGGTCGGCTTGGCTCAAAATCTCTATCGAACTATTCCTGGAACAATCGAATACCCGATGTTCGGAACACCAGAAAACTACTTTGTCTTAAGCTAATTATTTACTAAACTAAAATTTAAAGTTAGGGTTTTAGGCTTACCTTATGACTTGAGCTATGAAGGTCTTTTTTAGGTTTGGGATGGAAAAATTAAAGGGATGGAAGGGTTTATATAGGGGAGAAGAGGTTAAGCAAGCACGAGGTGGCATGACTTCCCTCATCTTCTTCATGGATGCAACACATGTCCCGCGACTCACTGGAAACTGATGCACTACTCAAAGCAGCTGCACAACTACTTCCGGATGCACATTACCGAATACGTCCCAATATATTCCGAACGTTCCGTGTTCGAATCGGGGTATCCCGTAAACCGTCCCGATCAACATAAAATAATTTATTCCGACCAGCTTCATCATTTTCCCAACCATTAGGCTTCTAATTTATTTCTAAAGTCACTCTTACCCTAATAACTAAAAACTATATATCGACATTTCTAAAACGATTTACGCCGAATTGCGAGCATTTCCGACCCACTAAATTTTCTAAAAAATCTATCTGGAAAAAAATTTTCCGAGCACGACAAGCTGCTCAAGCAGCTGAAATCCCGAGCTGCTGAGTCATCGAGGAGCTTGGTTGGTTTAGCAAGCAAGCAGTCAACTTAGTCATTGACCTACTTGGTTGGTTTAGCAAGCAAACATGCAGCTTAGTCATTGACCTACTTCCAGATACGAAATAATCTTTTGACCATTTTCCTGATCATCTAGGATGTTTCATGCCGAACCCTCTGCATTTCCAATCCACTAAAATTATCGAGGAATCTTCTAGGGTCATTATTTCTTCCCAATTCCAACTTTAAATTTTGGAGCTTCTCTCAAGCAGCTCAACTAGCACTCAGCTTACCGTTCCATACTATCTGGCTTATTCGGCATGCATCCTTTGATGTTTATCACTCTTTGACGATCTGGAGAGAGAACATCGATTTCTCTTTCTTGAAGTATGCAGCTTGAGCTATCTCTGTGAGCTCCCTTGGCATGTTCTTTTGGAACCACGAGTGTTTAGTGATTTCAGCTATTGTTGTCCTCTACAACAACAAAATGTTAGTTAACTATTTTAAGTGAGTTGCTCTTGTCAAATCATTTGCTTGATTGTTACCTTGATTGCATTGGTAACAAATATGCGGTAAAGGAGATGTTTGCAATCTTGTGAGATATGGACATAGTCCACGATCTTGTACTTGACGGTCATCACTCTCTGTAACAATGTTAGTACAACGATCAGTGGGTCGAATAGTTTCTTAAAGCAAAGAGTTTAATGACAAAGAAACATACTTGTATAGGTTTACGAAGTTTTGGAGATTTTCGTGGTATTCAAATGGGTAAGCTCCAACAAGCATCACATAAAAGAGTCACACCGCAAGACCATCAATGAGCCATCTGAGTGAGAGAAAATAATATAAGTGCAAAACATTAAATGATTCCTGTGAAGGTGATGTTTCCAAGTCCAAACATATATGATAAAAACCAATTTCATAAAGATTTCGTATTGGTAAAGGTAAAAGCATTAGAGATCCATTGCAATTTTAAAAACCTGTTTAATTTTATATACATGACTTGATGAAAGAAAGCTTATACATATCACTGACACGAGACAGAAAAGGCAAGCAAGGAAATCTAGCAAAGTAGCATATTTTGCAAGAGATAACATTATTAGTATTTGATGAGATGGAGACTAAGGTTAACTATTTTTCGTTAGGCTTAATATTTTTATCATCGATTTTGTTAAAAAAAAATAATCGATAAAAAAATACAGTATAATGACAAATAATTGAGAATTTTGAATATTGGAAAAACTTTGCGATAGATAAGCTTGGCGATTTTTTTTTCTATTCGGAAACCAAATCTTTTTTTTGACACAAAAAGTCATTCTATTACTCAAGCTTGAGGTGGTGTGGCGAGCCACACCGGAATAGAACAACCAACAAAGGAGAAAATATTTGGATACTGATAACCACATCATTTAAGAAGACCAAATATTTTTCATAGATAATCAAAACATTTAAGAAAACCAAATATTTTTTATGTATAGATGCCACGATATATCTTTTTTAAAATTTTATAAATCATGAATATTTTTTATGCAGAGGTAAAATCGACAGCCATGCACAAGAGAGTATTTTCCACCACCAAAAACCATTGCAGAACCAATATACACGCGACAAGTAAGCGAAATACTTTTTTGATTTCTTTAAATTGAGAGTTTCATAATTGCACCACGTCACCAACCTATTTTCGTGTATATATATATAATGCAATTAAAGTTTATCGCTTATGAAGTGGGATTTTGGGTAAATTCAAGTTTAATATGATATTTAAAAAAATCTAACTATGTATTATATTTATTTTAAATTTTTAAATTTCCCCAAGATAAATTTTTTTCCCATAATAAAAATTAAAAGGGGTATCTATTTCTAAAAAAAGATGAGCGGCAGCGATTCTAGGTTTCGCTAATGATTCCGGCAAGATTGTTCAAATCGGGTGAGATACTTAAGAGATTTCGTGATGGAGATTGTGGATTCAAGGCAATAGATAACAGATCTAAAAAGAAATTTTTGGTTTTGGAAATGATTAGTTGGATTTGATTTGGTGGATGCCACAGGGAGTCGATGGTCTTCATAAGTCACAGAGTTGATGATTCGTTGGGCTTTCAAGCTTTGGGGGGGATAGATTGATTCGGATCTTCCAGTCGATAACAGTGAGTATCGAAGGCAGTTTGGCTAAGCATATTGTGATCTCATTGAGATCTTTTTCGGAGATTGATACGATTTCTATTGATTCAAATTAAAGGGTGAGATTCCTGGAAAGAATAAAGGAGGATTGGCTTTTGGTAAGTATCGATTAGGTGATCAAAATAGTGAAAAACAATGGAAGGTTAGGTAGATACGTTAATCATTACAAGTTCTTCTTGTGTTTATGGAGGAGGATCTCTAAAGATTTATGATAGCTCAAGTTTTCGCCTGAGAAAACACTGCAAGCGCACAGAAGTACGTTGTAGTGGTTTGGGATCGAATCCACAGAGACCAAAGGTAGCACGAAGAATGTAGAATCAAATAGCGGGCTAAAGCTAAAAAGATGTCTTTTGATATGATGAAAATATCGAAATTAAGAAAGCAAAGAAACGCAGGCAGCAACGATGGGGTTGTAAATCAATCAAAGAAGTGTTGGACATCAGGTATTTCTCAAGGAAACAATTCATTGTTGATTCAAATTATAGACTAGGGAACAAGTTTTAAACCGTCTTGAACTCAAACACTAATGTAGAACTGATCTACTTCCGTAGTATCAGCTCCCTATGCATTAGAAATATCGAGACTAACTTCCGTTTACTCTCAATTCCTAATCATGCATTACTAACAGGTTTGATATGTTCACAATTCACTTAAACATCAATTTCCATTGGCTTAAGAAGAATTGCTCATCTAAGATTCTTTCAGGCATTTAAACAAACTGTTTCCATGCGTTAAATTACATAAGTTCAGAAACTAAGTGATCAGTTTAATTTCATGTATTATGAACAATCATAGATGAAGATCCATTAGATTAAATCCCTAATCATGCAATTGTACATCAACAATTCATGAATCCTTATTTGAGAACCCTAAACCCAACGATCAGACTACCCACTCATGATAATTTCAAAAACACATATCAAATTCAAGAGAGACATGATTGTGTTTAACAAAAACAAGAGTAAAAGGGTTCTGATAGCTTCCCAGATCGAAGTACAAAGATGCTTCTTCGTCCTAGGTTACAAAATCAATCTCTGCTCTCTAAAAGTCTGTAAGAGTGCATAATGAAATAGGAAACACGAACCTAGGTTTTAGTATTGAAATCCAGTTCAAAATAAGTTCGGTCTGGTTCTTCGTAAAGTCGGTCTGAAAATCAGGACAGGGATTGACCGATCCAAAGACAGGGATCGATCGATCCTTGTCCATATTTCTGGATATTTTCCAGCCTTCAAGAAAACTTCCTCCCAAGCTTGAAATCCATCCAAAATGCATTCTTTTCGCACATCCAAGCTAGATTCCTGTAAAAACAATAATGAACACAAATCTGCGCCAAAAAGATCGGAATACATACTAAAAACCATAAATCTCGTGTAAAATCCGTAATAAAAACTACTAAAATAATGACACATCAAATCCCCTAGACTTGAATCTTTGCTTGTCCTCAAGTAAAGGAAACGAAGACTAAGCCTACGGGAAAAAAATTGAAAACCAAATGGATCCTATGCTATCAGAAAACCTTACTCTGCGATACTTTCGCTAACCATATAAACTCAGAACATTTAGAACATTCTCCCCAAGAATCGCTGCATAACCTCCCACGCCCATCCATACTCTAAAATCTGAACCTGCAAATTCAGCTTCCATGTTAATAACTCTCTACATTCATTTAAGATGGGCGTGAAACTTTTCACCGAAGAACTCATAATCAAGAAATCAGGCTAGATATTCAAGGCTTTTAGTGGTGAGGCTTAGAGTGTTCGGGTATCAAAAGTTGCGTCAAGATGTAAGATATTATGCAAAATCGCAGGAGAGAAAAAGTATATTGATATTCATGTCCCCTAACTACCCAAGTATAAACCACCAATCAAAAAG
>OVAN01012785.1:0-13404 GCA_900406275.1 Anastatica hierochuntica | reverse complement strand
TAAGCGAAGGAAATTCAGTGCTGGTTGTTTCTTCCATGGCAAGTTTTACGTAATCGGTGGTCGGAATGAGAATAACGAATACTTAACTTGTGGAGAAAGCTATAATGAAGTGACAGATTCTTGGGAGCTGATACCAGACATGATCAAAGATATGTCAACTCCTTTATCGCCTCCTCTCATTGCGGTGGTAAACAACAATCTCTATATGTTGGATACAACTTCGAATGAACTTAATGTTTATGATATAAACAAAAATGTTTGGAAGAAACTTGGAGTTGTACCAGTGAGAGCTGATTCATTCAGAGGTTATGGTGTTGCATTTAAGTCCATTGGAGATAGACTTTTGTTGGTTGGAGGTTTGAATGTTGGAGGTATGTGTAAGACAATGTCGGTTTTCTCTTGCTATCCATCTACAAACATGAAAGAAATCATTTGGGAGAAGTTTGATGATTGTTGCCGACCTGAGACTCTATTCCACCATTTTATCTATAATTGTTCTGTGATGTTTGCTTAGAATTTGTCTTCTCGAGGACAAACTTGGTAACATATATCTCTGGATTTCGTGTTTGCATTTTTGTGTTCTATTTTTCGTTTTGAAAATAAGTTGCGGCCATACAAAAGCCAAAACATATGTTATGCATATGTTTGTGTTTTGATTCACCTTGCTGTTTTTTTTTGTTTTCTTTTTGCGGTTTAGACGCAAATGCTGTGTATTTGTTTGTTTAAGCGTTATTAATAAAAGTTATGTTTATCTGGAAACTGTTTATATTTTTTTATTTTTTACGAATATAGGAAACATATTGTCAAACTTAATACATATTTTTCAAAGAGTTTTTTACACAGATGTTGTAAAAAAATCATATTGAGAAAAAATACTTGGGTTCCAGATTTTCATCTAAACTTTTCTTTTTCTTCAATGCAGATTTATGATTCCATAATAAATTATATTGATTGTTCCATTGGACTATGCTAATAACATTATAGATTTTAATTTTTAAGTCATGGTGGAATGCTCAAGATTTTAATTTTTATTTTTGTCAAAATTTTATGTTACATGAACATGAATGATTTTTATCTTTAAGTCTAATTAAATTGTGAAGAAAAGCAATTGAATTTTTTAGAGTTTAATTTTTTTTTCACCGAGTTTAATCTAATTAAAAATTTTGATTGTCTTGGTTAGGGGTTTATCAAGGCTCTTATGATAATTTATTAATAATGAAAAATTGTAATTAAGCGATTTTAATAAAGATAGTTATATACTGAAATTAAAATATTGATAGTAAATGTGAGCGTTTTAGCTAAGTCAACGAATTTCTGTATATATAACAGTCTAGAACTAGGTTTTTTTCTAAAATTTTAATTATTTAGTTTGATAACACAAATTATACAAAACAAAAATCCACCGTAAGCACATAAACAAGAGCATATAACTAATTTCTTATTATACGTATCATGCCAATATTTATTTTCAAATGTTTGATTTTTAGTTTTAACTACTAAACTTATTCAAAATTATACACTTCTAGACTTATTTCTAGACTTTTTCTATTTTTTATTTTCTCGCTCATTGAACTCGAAAGCATACGGTTTACCTCAATTTTCCATGTATTATTATTTTTGGGGTCAAATTTCCATGTATTTTTCTCGAAAATGTTCTTTTAGAAGCCTTTTTCTAGATAGGGCAATCAATTTCTTTGTAAGTTAATGAATTGACTAGATTTTTGATTCGCGTCAAGCGAGATTATAAAGTTTTTCAGAAAATTAAATATTTATAGGTGTTTTTAATAGAATGATAAATTATATATTTTACACGTCTAACATTTTGAAAGGTTTAAAAAAAACAATTTCTTTATATAATATCATGTCTCTGATACATATGGACGATTATGTGTAATATAAAAGTAGAGCTGGATATGTTTTGAATACAAAAGTAGAGCTGAATATTCGTGTTTTTTGGTTCAGATCAATTATGTTTCTTTTTGGTCAATGTATTTCAAGTGGGCTAATAGGGCCCATATAGAAATTGATCATTTACTGGTTCGAGGGCGATTCAAATTATTTCAGGTTTAGACAAGTTTTCAGAAAATTGATTGAAAATTGAAATACTAAATGATTCAGTTTTAGCCTGAATCATCCAAAAAAATAAAACCAAATCATACAAAAAATTCTTATGTTTTAACACTGTTCAAACCTTCGTGTTAACTGAGAAATTAAATATTATTCGATTCGATTTCTTAATATATCGAACATATCCAACATATCATCAAAGATGCTTTCTAGTTGACTATATGAGATCTACTTTATACTGTAAATTTGCTCTCCAAAATTCACAATCGATGTGAGACAAACCAACATATTATTTAAAGTTATTTAACGTGTTATGCATATTGGTATACCAAATGAGGCTTTAAAAAGTAATAATTTTTAAATTGTTTACGAATTCCTTTTAAGTAAAGAAATATATTTTTTATCCATTAAATCTTTTTAAGTTTTATCATTTTAATATATTTTTAAAATTAAATTAAAATCCGATTGAGAAACAAACACTGAACGAGTCGATTTCTATTCATTTTATTCAAAAAAATCAAAATTTTAATTTTCATGATAAAAGTTCAGACCAACCATAGTTTAAATTTTTAAAAAATAAATATTAACTATATATATATATATATATATATAAGATAATGGTAAGCAATTTAAATGTATAATTTAAATTACATCAATTCAAATGCTTAATCGTTATAGTATTATACTGTAAATAAAACTCTGATAATACTATATTATATAGCATTTTATATATGGAAACGTCATATTATAATTAAATGTTATTTTTCACATAAGCATAGTACTTACATTTAAAAATTAATAATAACTATATAGATTTCCAGTGTGGTATATTAAATTAATTGAAATATTTTGATTGGTAATTTGATTATGTAGTCCTCAAATTACTCTTTGATTGACACATCAGCATTTTTACTTTCATATTTTTCTATCTGACTCTTCAATTAATGTATAAGATTGAAGAAAAAAGTCCACCAATCTTATTTAATTACACATGAGACTAGTACTTTTATTCTATAACTAGAGTATTGTCTGCCCGTATTACACATGTGTTTCTTTAACTCTTAGTTTCTTTGAATTCTTATGTAATGTGTGTCAACTTATTAAATAATTAATAATTTTATTATCCATTTGAATGCAAAATCAATCTTTACTATATTAAATTTGATGTCTCATTCAACCAAAGAAATCACTTAGTTTTTTTCAATGAAACTTATGTTTCCATTTGTATTACATTATTGGATTAGAATCTCTATAGTATTATTTGATGAGTACATTCGAAATTATAGCCTTAAATTTCTTAGAATTTACATTTTTATCGTATGACTTATTATATCTATTACAAATTATGAGAAACAACAACAAGAAAAATTCTTTACCGAACAAACTTTTCCGCTCTATATGTTGCATCCCATCACCACGATAAACGGTTCTACTTGCATTATACTTGAGATTTTCTATGAGTCTGCATACATCGCATTTTCAGTGAATTGATCCCCATATCTCCTTGTATAGAAGTATCAATCAATGTTTTAGTCAACCACTGGACTAATAAGATCCCACTAAGAATTTATACTAGATGCAATTATAAAAATTAATGCGTAGATAAAAAATGGAAATAAGGATAAAATCCGGCTATATAGAATTCAAATCGAGATCCGAATTAGATAACAAACAAAATTTTGCACATAATTTTATGAAATTATGGACCTTTTATGCTTACGTTTTCTTTATTTATGATATTTATCAATAAAATAAAAGTTTATAACATATCAAAATCGTTCAATAAAATCAGATCCAACACACAAAAAAAAACAGATCGACAAGAGAAATAAATAAATATTAATTATGAGATACACATTTTTCCACTGTTACATGTTTATAAAAATATAATCATGTATTCGCTTTAATTAATCAAATATTTTATATAAAAATAAATTTATACTTAATATAAAATAATAGTACGCATAATTATATAGCTGACACACTTATTATATTTAAAACTACATAAAAATATATAATATTTATCAAATATTGAAAATAATATCATTTAAAACAATTTTACAATTATTTTCTCGCGCAAAGCAAGAGTTGGTTTGTGAGTGATGTGGATTGCTACATTTGTGAACCCTCAGACTAATATTCGCCAATGAGATCAAAGGTGAGTACAAGTATATAAATTTTTTCTTGAATTTAATCCCAAAGTTTTATTTATGTAAGAGGATACTTATGAATCTCTTGTCTTGATTTACCTTAGCTTTAGAAGTTTGTCGCTCAATGATCTAGATTACGCTTATCTTGATTTTCAAAACAGTTTGTTTTATATGTCTTGTTTGAATTCCGGTAAATTCACTTTATTTGGCTTTTGGTTAAGAAAGTGTACACAAACTCTCATGTTTTACCTTTGTCGGGTGAGAGCAACTCTAAGTTCTTGTTCGTCAATATAGATGGAGAAAATATATAACTTCTGGTGAAAATCGTTTTAGTGTCTCTATTTTCTTTTACAACTTTCCAAGTATGCAGCGATTTGTAAGAAAATCATGGAGCAGGAACAACACCACAATTATCACCATCAAATCTTCTAGATGAAACGAAATGGATAAACTTGTTCATGAACTCGATAATATATTTAGAAGTTCGAATAATCAAGAAGAATTAGAGATGAGAAAATGGGTAAAAAAATCATACTCTACCCAAACCCTAAAAATATCCACCTTTCAAAAACCCTGATCCAAAAACACTAGAAAATACTGAGTGCTATTAGGGCAATCCTAAAAAAACTGTATTTCTTTTGGGTAGTCCGCTTGTACCCTACTGATTTTTCTTTCTTATATGAAAGTTATGTAACTAGACTTTTCATTTTTTCATATATTGATTACGGCTTATACATATAATCCAAAACTCGATGTCTTATACAAAACACAAGAAAATCAATCAAAACATGCGTCAAGGTTTAAAATTAGGAAACGAAAAGAAAAGTTAAATCATATAAAGACACCTTGAGCAAACATGATTACAACTTGGAGTTTGATACGAGGCGTAGTCACAAAATAATCAAAAGAGGAAGTTATCATACCCAATAGTTCTTGAAAAAACGTGCACTGTTTTTGAATTTATACTCCGAATCTACTTGCCATTGTTGTATCCTCCTCTTTGTCATCATCAAAAATATTCTTCAATATCACCAAAAGTTTTAAAATATTATGAATTAATCAAATGATTATTTAATCATAACATATTAAAGTTTTTGATATTTACCTTCGAATTCCGCAAAACTGTGAAGCCAATTGCGAGTACAGAGGAGTGCTTGAACGTTTTTGGAAGTAAGCAATTCTGCTAAGGATTCAATAGCGACCTCCAATGATAAACGTCGACTCTAATGCCACTGAAGTTACATGAGTGCTCAATATATCACAAGCTAAAAGAGCTAAATCACCATGACGTTTTCTGTGCTCCTTCCAGTAGTCTAAAACCTCTATATCTATAAAAGATCTCAAATCTAGCATGGGTTCACTCAGATAAAGATCTAAGTTCATCTTTGTATTGACCTCGACATGTTCAATGTTCCTCTCAAGCTTAGAAAGATCCTATGATAGAGAAACACACTAAATTAGATCAATATAAAAAATTACAATATGAACTTACAATGTAAGAATAAAAACTTACACAATTCATATCATCTTCAAGAACTTATTCAGTGAGAAGTTCATTTGGAGTTGGTGCTGGTGAAAATATTGAAGAAGAACTCCAAAACTTTTTTCTATATTCTTTGTAAAGAAACTCCATTCTTCTTAACAATGTAAACATTTTTTTTAGAAGTTTAGGGATCCACTATAATAAGCAGATTTAAGAATTTACAGCTTTATTGTGGATCTAAAACATCTCCCATTGCAAGAATGAGACTTTACTCATCCCAACATTTAGCAAACTTCATCTAAATAGATGTGCCATTTCTTCCACCGGAGCATCACCACACATGGCATATTCCAGACTTGAAAAAATACGCATTAGTTGTACGATATTTAGTGCCAGAGAGATTAGTGGTGACAGTACTAAAAGGTTTTAAGAAATCTCGAATTCTCTCCCCTTGATCACATTCATCCTCAGAAGGTAACGTCTTATAACTCCTATCACACTCTTCCAAGCTAGCAAAATGCCTTATGGAACTTTAGAGCTCTAACCAACATTTCATAAGTTGAATTTCATCTAGTAGGGACATCTAAGAGCTCTAACCAACATTTCATAAGTTGAATTTCATCTAGTAGGGACATCTAAAGATCACCCATCTCCACTTTTAATCCCTGCACTATCAACACATACAGAAAGTGATTCCATCTTTGAGTTAGATGCTTTCATAAACTTGACACTCTCTTGAATATTTTCCAAAACATTAGCTGTCAATCCTAGCCCTTCATTCACTATTAGATTCAAAAGGTGCGCATAACATCTAACATGGAAGAAACTTCCATCACACAATAAACCAGTACCACCAAACATCAAGAGATGATGCTTTTTCTGCATATTTTCATTGCTAGTAGCATTATCCAAGGTCATCGAGAATACCATTTTCTTTAAACCCCACTCCTATATATAAGCAGGCAAGCACTCGATTAACTAACTCTTCACCGGTGTGTGCAGGTTTCACATCACAAAACGCTAAAAGTTTTGTACTCAACCTCCATTCATCACCCAAATAATGCACAATTAATCAAATTCACTCTTTCATAGTAGTAAGAGCTGTCCACATATCTGCGGTAAAAGATATGATGATCTTGTTGGATGCATATATGCATAAACAAACTGATGAGCTACCTTCGATTCTTATATCAGGTACCGAATCCTAAATCAAAATGAAATTGATGTGTTTGCAAATGCAAGGAGAAAAGGGAACAAAAGAAATCAAAAATCTTGGGTTAGGCGGAAATTAGGGCTTTGGGGGAGTAAAGACTAAGAAGAAGAGATATGAACGAGTTTGGGTTTAGAGAATACGAAGAGTTTTCCTTTTGGAAAACATAGAGAAGACAATAGTGATATTATTTATATTGTATAGTTTTTGCATTAGATTATGTTGCATATTCTCATTATTCTAAGTAATCTAGATTGTTTTAGGATAACTTTCGAGCCATAAGTAATTAGGGTCATTTAGGTGTCTTGGGATTGCATTTTTGTTTGTGTTTCCTTCTTCTCTACTCTATTCTAGATTACTTGGATCAATTAGGACGAAAAGAACCCCCAAGAACGAGTCCTGGAAGCTTAGGAGTAAAAAAAACAAGCTCCATCCCTCTGGCCGGCAAACCTGGCGACCTACGCCCCTGCTTAGCCCGCCATCCACTTCCAGCATGCCCTGGTGACTCACGCAGAAAACCTGACGACCCACGCCTCTTTGCTCAGGTCGCCAGCCTTTCCGCACCTTGACGACATGCGCCTCCCTGTGTGTACCGCAAGCCACTACCATCCTCGATAGAAAAGTCTTGGCGATCCACACAGCAATACCAGGCAACCCACGCCTCCCTGCGTGGACCGCCAACCCCTACCAGCCTCGACGGACAGGTCTTGGCGACCCACGCAGCATTTTGTGGCGACCTGCGCCTCCCTACTCAGCCCGCCTTTCACCCACATCAAATCTTGGCGAGCCACACAGCAAACCCGGTGATCCACGCCTCACGTCTCAAACCGCCAATCGCTAGAAATTACCAAAACAACTAAAGTTCTGATCCGGTTTGTCCCAGATCGACCCAATCCGAATTATTTTGCTATAAATACAATTCTAAACACTTGTTAAACCTAAGTTTGCTTTCTCTTTGCCTCTTTTGTGTAAGATCACAACCATTTGTAAATCTTGATATTTCTTTGAAAAGTTTGGATATTTAACTATACTTTCCTCTTATCTAATCATGATTAATCTTTCTACTTGTGTTTATGCATGTTGTAAGACCATGATTAGTGAGTAGTCCCATTTGTGATTTGTGCGTTAGGTAGATTTGGCTAGACCTAGATGCTTGTTAGGATGGTAAGGGTTTAATACTTGTAGATTCACATGACTGAGGGGTACTTAATACTAGATATGAAGTAATCAATTAAAATCTAGATTTGAGGAATTTCACACCAGGAAAATGTTTGTTAAAATACCTAAGAGAATCTTTAGATTCCTAATCATTCTTAGCATATGAGAATAGTTTTCTAAGGTGTTTATTAGACTAATAGGCTTGTGTTTAATGATTGATGAACTCTAGTTCACTATCAGAAGATTGAATTAATTTAGGATTGATCAAATAGACTAAGATCTTGGAAATGGGCTAGTTGACTTCTTGTGTTGTCTTTGAATGGTGATCTATTTCTTAGCCCCTGCATCTTGATTGCATTTAGATTATCTAATAACATTACCTAGCTCAAGAATCGTATGCTTCAATTGTTGAATCTAATTCTCATTTCTTTGTTTCTTGTTTTTGTCTTGAGTTTGCTTTCTTTGACTGAATTTTCTATTATAGTATTGATAGGAAACCAATTGAAACCTTATGATTAATATATCTTAAACAAAGGAACTTATGGATTGAATGTGTTGATTTTTGCTCCTTGTGGATTCAATATCCAAAGTACTATAACTTCTAGTCATACTCTTGTGATTTAGAGGTTTAAATCTTTGATCAAACTTGAACTCTTATCATGTTTTGGCCCGTTGTCGGAGAGAAACACTATTAGCCATTTAGTTTTAGTTTCCTTATTGAGACTAGATATTTTACCTTTTATTAAGTTATTAAATCTTGTTTTAGCGTTTGTTCTTGTCTTATAGGGGTATACCATACCTAAGTGTGTGAACCAATGGTTCATAAGCTAGTAGAAATCTTGACAAGATCTTAATGGCTTGATCTTCATCTGAGATAGTAACCTTGAGACACTCCAAGTCTGCAATTCATTCCAAGAAAATGTCCACATTTTCTTCTGTCGTCTTGTCCTTTTCAATCTTGCAACAAGATAACTTTTTCTTCAAATCGATTCTATTGGGAAGAGACTTCATTTGATAATTCTTTTCAAGTGCATTCCACATCCCCAAGGCAGTAGTTTCGTGCATGATCTTTCACAGGATTTGAATCACTTAAGCACGTCTCCAATAGACTTCTTTCCCGAAGATCCTTGTCAACTTGATTAATATTTGCCTCTGATCCTTCTTCTTGCCTTTTCGATTATGAAAAAATGGAAAAGTCTTCGATAAGAACTGAAAGCTAGCCTTTTATATCTAACCGACACATCATCTTATACTTCCACATTCCATAATCACCCTTGCATTCAAACTTTCCATCTCAAATCTTCCCATGGTTGGTTCCATGACTCACTTGTTATTTTGGTTTCCTACTTCTTCTTGCAGGGTCACAAAGAGACAACACTAGAGAGAATGATAGAACCGGTGACACCTTCCTACCAAGACTAGATTAGATTACTTTCCTCTTGTTCTATCTTTTTTATTACCATGTAACATGCCCCTTGCACATATATATCCTTTATCATGCGCTCTAACACCACTTGTTGAGGATCTTTCAACCCCGATTGTGCTTGAACTTAAAATTTATCTGATGAATGTGAAATAGACACAAGACATTTGTTCAACGAGTTTCTGACCTCGAACAACTACTTCTCGTGTAATATCTGTTTTCCACAAACTTCCACTATCAATTGAAGGAATACAACACCTCTAATGTAGGTTTCTTGCTTTGTTACAATTTGTGAGTAACAAAGAAGTATAGAGGAAAAAATAGTAGCCCCCAAGAAGCACACACCAAGAAAAAAAAGACTCAAATTTTGTTTCTCTCTACCTCACTAATCTTTGTTGTATTTATGTTCTCTCTTGGTGACTACATCTCTTCTTTATACTTAGAAGAAAGAAACCCTAACCCATTTAGAAAATAGGAAGAGTGTCTCTTAAGGACACTTAGGAGAGTTGATTACTGGACGTAAGCCCACATAATCCCACACCAAAATATATACAATGGAAATTTCTTATCCTCTTCCTTCACGAAGCAAGTTGATTTCGTTACCACAAACACCGAAATGTACAGCAGATCAAAGAGAAGAGTAACATGAGAAAATATTAAATTAAATATTTGATGCTAACAAAGAGAGATAGAAGTAATGTGAAGGCGAACCTAGTTAATCCAGTGAATCGATGGTTGAATCGTTGGAGATGATCTTAACAATGACGATCGAGTCTAATTAGACTTCTAAAATATCATCTGCAAAATATGTAGAATATTAAAAAATCAGAAAGGTTTGATTGATGAGGTTCATCAACGTTTTGCTAGAACGAAATTATATTTAAGGGTAAGACATGTGAAAGAGAAGAATTCAATTGGATTTTTTTGAAAGCTGTATCTGGTAATTCAAATTGATTCAATCGGTGGAAAATTAAGTTATAACTTTGACAAAGAAATTTTTTTTTGAAAATAAAAAATATTGATAATAAGACGTAATTTAAGAGCAACTTTTTTAGGTAATGTATATAGTCCCTGAAGCTAAAATTAAATTCATTTAATTAGTTAGACTTCTTATTTAAAACCATCAACTTGATTTTCGTAACAGGTTCCTTGTGAAAAAAAATCAATCGCCTCAAAACTCGTTACTGAGTTTATTATCTTCGAAGTTGTGATTGACATCGTCTTTATGTTTCATTTTTTTTTCTTTAAAGCTGATTCGAAAAACTCTCTGAAGCAATTGGAAGATGATATTTTTAGTTTTAGAATTGAACATTGTGAACTATTTTATAGGGTACCAGAGAAGCGGTAACTATTCAATCATTTTGTTTGAATTCTTTGGTTGGTTACTTTTGATCTCCATTGTAACATAGACTTATTTTAGTAGCGAAGGATTTGTGAAAATGTGTTTTGAATTCTAGAGGGAGATTCAAGAATATGAAGAGTTTAGGAACTTGTTGTTAGAAAGATAGTTTCTGGAAAACGAAGTTCGATTGGTAGAGGAGAAGAACATAGCTGTGGAGACCTCGATTTCGGCTTACATGGAGGAGGAAATGATAATCGGTTGTTTGACTAGTTACTTGAATGCTCTAAAAAATTTGTATATGAAGTGTGAATTTGGGTTTGCTCATTGTTAGGATTATGCAAAATTATGTTCATTGTTAGTTTTCGTTACTTTCTTGTACACTTCTCTGTAAGAAACTTTATGACCTCGGAAGGAGATTGTAATGTTGTTCAAGATACATTGTTGTCAAGGCTAGCCTAGAGGCCTATGCCAGACGAATTGGTCTCGACCCCCGAAAATGTTTATGTTAATGTGCATAGATTGGTTGACCCCAAAACCGACAAAAAAATTATACATGAAAAAATTCGTCCATAAAACTGTAAAAGTTTATAACACCAAAAATCGCCCCTGATCCACTAGTTTGATAATAGTTTTCTACTTTTGATTGCGATAATACGTGTTTATACTTTATACAAACAATAGGATTCTAACATAACACTAACAGAAAGTTTCAATTCCAGTTAGAAAGATACATTGCCATGGAATAACATTATATATTTCTCAAAACTATCTAGTTAGTTATGTTTATTTGTCAAATTTCATGATACGTTCGTATATTTTTTTCAAGAAATATATAAATAACAACCTAATTAATATTCATCACTTAACTTAAAATTTAAAACATGGTCATAACTTTTTTTGTAAAGTTATTTTTCAACACTAGTATTTTATGGTAGAGAGTTAAATAAAAATTTAACAACTGAATAAAAATTGGCAATGCATTTATTCTTTAGTATTTTATGGTAGATGTCTAAATTCAAAATTTTACTATGGTAGAGAATTAAGTATGTGATGTACTATAAATCTCGTTGGTTTCGCGGTTTTAATCCAACATTCAAATTTAAATTGCGTGCAAGTTACGTTACCTCCGAAGGTAAACTTGTTTTGTTTGAATTTTAGTTTTTAAATGCAAGATTAATTGTAGTGATGTATGGTAGTTTCTAAGCATATCTTTGTGTCATCATTCGGAAATAAATCTAACATTATGCATGTTAAATGAAACTATTTGGTTCGCATCTTCCATCCTATGTTTTGCGTAACCCCTATACACTAGATATAATTGCTATTTATACATTTAACTAAGTAATGACTAATATGTGACTAGGGATTCTAAATACGTATTTATCAATCTTTTTCTTTACGGTTGACACTTTGCTATTAGAAAAATATTAAACTATTTGAAACAAAATGCAATAATTTTCTGCTATTTCAAGTCTTCTAAATTATATTGTTATAAATATATGTTAGTATTATCGTTTTATAGTTCAAAATATTATGCTAATATCCATGCATGTGTACATTATCACTCAAGATTTATAAACTATCATAGAAAAAAGGGCACCAATTAATATTCTTTTTCTTGATCTAAATCACTATGTTTAATTTTGATAGAGCAAGATCAAATCGTAATTCTTGTTTCTTGTTACAAACACACAAATTTGTTTGTGTTAGTTCTTTACAAAAAGATTGAAACTTCGAAAAAGTTTATAAATACATTCATTGCATTGAAAATGATATACAATATTCTTGCAAAGAAATTGAGCACTAGTTTATTATTTTGTGGTTTAGAATTTACAGAAAAGATGTCAAAAGCCGATACTAAGATTAACAGAGAGATGTTGACATTGGAAGAAGACCAAGTTCCAAGTATCGAAGCAAGCTTGACCAAATCCAAGGCAAAAAAGCTTATGATTGTTGGCTCTTCCAAGACCTACATTCCAGACTTGAATAAAGAACCTTATTCTGATTCAGAAGGAGAAGATGAAGAAAAGACTTTGGTGTTGTTTGGTTTAAAAGTTCAAGATACAAATGATTGTGCCCCAAAGCTTCTGATTGGTGGCTCTTTCAAGCCTTACATTCTCGACTTGAATGAAAAACCATGTTCTGATTCGGAAGGAGAAGATGAAGAAAAAGGTCTGATTATTACTGGTTTAAAAGATCAAGATGCAAATAATTGTGCTTCTAAACTTCTTTACGAGCTTCAGGTCGAGGTTTTTGCTCGAGTCTCGTGTTTAGAATACTGGAAGTTGAAATTTCTCAATAGCAAGTTCTCAAAGTTGGTGAAGAGCAGTGAAATTTTTAGGGTGAGACAAGAACAAGGACTTATAAAACCATATGTTTTTATGCTATCAAGCGATCGGTTTACAATGTTTGATCAAGATTTCAAGAATTTCCAAATGCTTCCGACGATTCCCTCTGATGACTATTGCTTTATAATGAGTGACAAGGAAACAATTTGTGTGGGCACACAATTGATGGTAATTGGGAAGGAGATTAAGAGCAATGTGGTTTGGCGATTCGAGCTAGAGATGT
>OVAN01012784.1:0-13404 GCA_900406275.1 Anastatica hierochuntica | reverse complement strand
AAAAAAAGCTAAGGACTCCATCCATGGTATCATGGATGGAGATGCCCTAAGAATCATCTCTCCTCAATTCATCTTCTCTCTCCAACTTTTTCCTTTCTATTAATTTATTTTATAAGATACTCTAGTTAGACACCCGCTTTGTTCATAGTCTAAGATTACGACAATTTTTTGAAGTGGACGACGAAGCTGCGAACTTTTCCTCGAGTCATGCAAGTCGATCTAAAAGTATTCATATGCAGCTAGTGATCATCTAAATATAGTGGTGCTAAACACGATCAGTTCAGCACTAGCAAAGTTTCTTTATAACCATAAGTACGTTTAGCCCCACTCTCTCATTAAGCTCATCCTCTTCGGCATTAGATGCAATATCTACTTCTCTTGTCATGTCTTTTGCAAATATACTTTATCTTGGCTGGTGCGACACGTCGTTTGTCCTAGTTCCTACAAGTAAAACAACGCACTGCATTTGGACGAGATGAACAACGCAACCCTTAGACATCTATGCTAGGAGGAAATCACAAAGTTGATACGAACGTATCCCGTTTTTCCTTAAAAGCAACGTTTTTCCGGGTGGTTGCTCCCATCTGACATACAATAACGCTATATAGAAGCAGTACAACTTGTAGAATGAAATTTCTATTCAAAGGCAACAGCACGTCCGTGAACCTCTATTGTTAAGGCCGAAGGCCTCCGATAAAGCGAGATATGAGTTGAGTTTTGCCGTCATTCAATTCACTACGAGTGAGAAAGATAGAAAGTTCTTCAACATACTCATCCACGAGTCCCCTGCATCAAATTCTGCAACTTGGTAAACATTTCCCTATTAGAGTTTTGATGAAGAACATACGGCGTAATTGTTTTTTTAGCTGTTCCTAAGACCTAATTAGTGTTTTTCCTATGCAACTACGAGTTGACTTCAACTGTTTCCACCAAGAATATGTACGACTACTAAATCACGTTGCTACTAGGGGAACTGTAGGATCATCAGGAACCTATTTGAAGTCAAGTACTTTCTCTATTTGTAGTAGCCATTCTTTGAGTTCATCACAATGAACACCACCATGAAGCTCTAGAATCTTGACTACGAGCTCCAAATTCTGATCTCGTATTGCGATTGTTGCGTTTGTCATCTCCAGCGTGGATGTTGGATTTTGAGATCGTCGTGCTCTAATGGTGAGTCTCGTTCTCTACGTGAGGTGTTGCATGATGTGGCTTTATTACATTATCAGTATTGACGTTGCTGTCTATATGGCCAATTTTGTTGTGATTTGCTAACCTATGAACCAAATCTTCTCCCAGATGGTGAATCGAAGTCGTAATTGTTGTTTGCAAATTCTCTTGAGTCATCGGAAGAGCAGATTGTCGTTTCGTTAATTCCATGGACAACGAATTTTGATACTGGCTTGAGGTAGAATTGTCGTTGATGACGTCTTCAACCTTCTTAGATTGCACATGACATATGTGAAAGAAGATTGTTGGTGTCTGATCAACTAGTAAAGAGCGAAAGTGATAACAAGGTTAAAGCGCAAGACTTCGCAGAAGGCTAAATTCAAGCATGGTTCTTGTCTATTATTCGAGAACAGAAAAAATGAAAATAGGGGGGAGAATACTCTTTTCGTGCCTTTTTCAAAACTCATATTAGAAATTCAAACACAAAATCCAATTATCCTTACAAACACTATAAGACACCTACTTATAATAAAGCTAGGGGAGGCACGTTGGCTAAATTCCTAATTTAATTGGAAAATTTTATTGTTTCCTCTAATGCACCCCACAACTCTATGGTTAAATATCTCAGGTTACAAAAGAGAATCGATAATCAAAGAAAAGATAAGAATGTCTCTCCTTCTATCTACTGCATCTAAAACAAAGATTTTGCGATGCCTGTGCACCCGAAAAATCTCTTTTTGGACATCCATTGGGGCAAAACAACCAAGTAAAGTACTTTTGACGTGGATTCCCCCATAAAACAAAATTTCATTATATCAGTTCACCTCCATTCTTTCTTCGCTTCAGAAGGTTACATATTTTTCACTGATTTAATTTTCGTTTTTTAAAATCCATTAGACTACCATTCAAACATTTTTAATCAGTTGGATGTTGTGAATGAGAGATAAGTGTGTGAACATTACCATATTGTTACATATGCATGAGTACAAATTAGAATCCAATGGTTGTCATTCCTTAAATTCACAGTTGAAGTAAACTACTGAATTTCTTGCCGAAAGATTCTTTCCGAAGTAAGGTAGTCTGATAGTTCTCCAAAAGGAGTCATGTTTCTAGACAAGAACTAGGTACCTTCTCCATTCCCAACATATATTTTTAACCACATATATATCCTCTCTGTACATAGAAACCCAAATGTTTATAACCCATGACTTGTTTATATTTTCTTACAAGACATCCTGAATGTACATAGAAACCCAAATGAAATATTATTGAAAATCAACGAATTCATCTTTAAGGATACATAGTGTATTCTAGGTAGTTAACTTCTTCAACAAATTCAGCCAACCAAACCATAACAAAGCCTACCCTCTCTTCCGCTTCTACATTGAGAGCCTAGTGATGAAGTTAGATTTCGCTAGTGATTAAATCAACTTCAAGTTTTAAATTTGTAAGACTTAATCAACTAACAATTCTCATTAAACCGTAAGTATACGACTATGC
This sequence comes from Anastatica hierochuntica, assembly GCA_900406275.1. NCBI lineage: Eukaryota > Viridiplantae > Streptophyta > Magnoliopsida > Brassicales > Brassicaceae > Anastatica > Anastatica hierochuntica. Next base: position 10,734 of record OVAN01012784.1, on the reverse strand, counting down.
CGCTTGTAGTAGCTAAGGGTCGAACCCACGAGAACTAGAGATTTAAACACTGGGAATACACAATATCTCCTAAGCTAAGCAAATGAGAAGAGAGGTGACGGTTGATACTTAAACTAAACGCAGCACAACCTAAACACACTAACATATATGCAACGAAAGAGTCAAGCAAGCAAGCACAAAATTAAAACAAGTAGCTAATTCCCAAAACCAAGTCAAACAATTCAAGATTCAAGAGGGATGAAATCAGTCTTGAGACATTGAGATTGTTTAGAGTTAAATCCAAAAATGCAAATGGGTTTCTCTAGACTTTATTAGATGATCAAAGTAATTCGTAGGCCAAAGATCCCTTCTTAATCAATCTACTCACTCTCATGACGAAGATCTATTCACCATATACATTACAAGGCTCAACTCTCGCTTTTTGCCTATCTAAATATGTAAAATGATAGTAATCTACAAGCCTTTTAGCCATTTAACACCTATGGACATCTACTCTCGTGAGCCAAGATGATAAATATATATTTTGTTCTCTCATGCATTTTATCAAAGACTTTCTAGGCGTCAATGAGCAAGCATGTAACTTTTGAAGATCTAAACAAAACCTAGTAGGAATCTATGTCAAAATCTAGTCTAATACCCATTACAATCTTAGATATAACCTTAAACTACCATATCTCAAGATCTAATGTTCTATACTCTTTAAGACCCAAGAAAATCCAAGAAGTGTCAATGGCTTGTTGAGAATCCATGCTTGAAGTGAGAAGAAAGTGAGATTATATGAGATGAGACGAGATAATATGATTGAATGCAAAAAAGCTCAAGTAGAAACAATAAAAATCCAAACTTTGTGAGAAATGAAGAAACTTTGAGAAAGGACGAAACTTGATGAAGTACAAGGAAGAACAAATGAAGAACAATAATTAAAGAGACTTGAAATGCATAAATAAATAAAAGAGATCCAAGGACAAAGCAAATAGAAACTTGTTTTGAATCTTAGGAACACACTTTAAAATATTAAAAATCTAATGCTTAGGTAGCTTAAGTATTCTTGAAGGCTTAGAGAGGGTACTTATAGGCACTGGCGGAGCTAGGATTTTCTTTTACCAGTGGCAAAATATTAAACTTAAATATAACAAATATGAAACTTTAACATAACTTAGTTTATAAATGACTAAAGAGTTGTCTACAAATATACTCTACATTCACTCATTGCTTGAAACCTTTTTATCAGAGTATCATTTATTACATCATCAAATAATTGTTTTTCGATATAACAAATGAGACAATCACTTAGAAACTGACCACCGAGACGATTTCGATGAACGACCTTCACAATCTTCATTCCTGAAAAACATCTCTTAATGGTAGCAGTAGCAATACGCAACGTCAAAACTAGCTTCAAAAATCTATAAACCAAAGGATGAGAAAAATGTTGTTTTGGTTCTACCATAACCCGTGCTAGATCTCTAAGATTTTTCAGACCACTAAACCTTTCATCTTCTTTTACATTATCAATATAAATGTCAAGTGGTTGCTCAAGGGACATGCACTCTACACAAATAAAATTCTCATGATAAAACTTAGCCAAATTAACCAACTTCTCTTTATTAAACTCACGGAATGAATCCACATGATTTAAAGCTAATGTGCAGATGAATAGTTTAGAATTTACCTCGTTAAAACAATTATTGAACACCTGAAGCTGTGTATCCAACACAGTATAAAAAACACTTGACGTGGTAAAGATGGAAGTTGATTATGTTGGTACGTTTTCGTGGCCCTCTTGGATCGATAAAATTGTCCTCCATACTAAGAAATTTAGTTTCATGCTTCTCACTAAAATATAAAATTTTCTCTAACAAAGAATTTCATCCATTATCTCTTAACTTTTTCAGTGGTCGCTTAGTGGATTCTACTAATGAGACGACATTTAAAATATCTTCATCTTTTCTTTGCAATGCCATCGATAAATTCTCTATGATTCCCAAAAGAAGCATCATCAAATGTAGGTAGAACACAAACTCAAAAATGTGAATATATTTGAGAAGACTATTAACTTGACTTCTTTGGGTAATGTCCTTACCTTCATCCTGGACATTGATGTGTCAGTATTTTAGTAGGTTTTTAGTACGGTTTTCATTCGAGATCTATGGTTTTTAGTATGTATTCGGATTGTTTTGGTGCAGTTTTGTGTTCTTTGTTGTTTTTACAGGATTCGAGCTTGAATGTGCGAAAAGGAAGCATTTTGGATGGATTTCAAGCCTCGAAGGAAGTGTTCACACAAAACTGGAAAATACACATATTTTTGAACACAGATCGACCGATCCAGGGACATGGATCGATCGATCCCTGTCCCGATTTTCGGACCGAATTTATGAAGAACCAGACTGAACTTATGCAGTTTCTCTTAACATTATGCAGTTTTTTAGACTTTGAGAGAGCTTTGAGAGAGTTTGTAACCTAGGGAGAAGAAGCATCTTAGATCTTCATTGAGAAGCTTTCCAAACCCTCTTTTTACTCTTTTTTATTGATTAATACAATTATGTCTCTCTTGAAATTGATTTGTGTTGATTCTCTAAACATGTGTGAGTAGTTTAATCGTTGGATTTAGGGCTCTCACAGAGGGGATTCATGATTCGTTGATATAGAATTGCATATTTAGGGATATTATCCAATGGATCTTCGTTTATAGTTAGCCGTAATGCATGAAACTAAATTCATCACTTAGTTTCTGATCTTAGGTTTTTTAATTGCTGGAAGGTGAATGTTTAAAAGCCTGAAAGAATTATAGATGAGCAATTCTTCTTAAGCCAACGAAAGTTGATGTTTAAGTGAATTGTGAACCTATCAAATCTGTTAGTAATGCATGACTAGAAGTCGAGGGCCAACGCAAGTTAGTCTCGAGGTTTCTAGTGCATAGGGCGCATATACTATGGAAGTAGATCAGTTCTAGATTATTTGAGTTCAAGACGGTTCTTAACCTCTTCCCTAATCTGTAGTTTAAGTCAACAATGAAATGTTTCCCTGAGAATACCCGATGCCCAACACTTTTCTGAATTGTTTACAACATTTTCTTGCTGTCTGCTTTCTTTGCTCTCTTTAATTCGATTTTTGCATCATTCTTAAAGACATCTTTTAGCCTTAGCACGCTGTTTGATCTTAACTCTTCGTGCTACGCTTTGGTCTCTGTGGATTCGATCCTGAGCCACTACAATGTACATCTGTACGCTTGCAGTATTATCTCGCGTGAAAACCTGAGCTATCAAGTTTTCTGGCGCCGTTGCCGGCACTAGTAAAAAAATCAGCTATAGCCACGACATAATTTCGTGGCTATAGGCGATATTTCGTGGCTATATGACGCTTTAGGCACGAATTGTCACGCAAGGGAAAACGTGGCTATACGATCGTGACCAATTCATTTTGTGGCTTTTCATAGCAAAAGAAGACACGATTTGGCCACGATGATTCGTTGCAAAGTTAGCCACGATTCGTTACGAACCGCTCGTGACTATTTGCCACAAAATGTCACTTTATTTTATGTGTCTAACTATTTTAATTTATACAAAAAAATTAATTATTGTCAAATGGCAATGTTTTTAATTTATAAAAAAAATTAAATATACGCAAATTATAAAATGAAACATTTTTTTTTGAAATTATACATTAAACATGATCAAATGTTACATTTGTTCTTGTTAGAAAGAGAGATTGCTAACATAACAAACCATTACTAACTAACATAACAACAAGTTACTAACATAATAAACAGAAGTTAAAACAGATTTGTTCTTCATCAAGTGACAAATATCTACATACCTAGTTCTTGGGGACACCACTTATCCAAATTGGCTTGTTGAGTTTCAGTGAGAAGTTGAGCCTGAGCTTGAGTTTGAGATGTTGGTTCTGAAGCCGAGGCAACATGATCAAAAGCTCGAGGAATGGCTGAAGGTGCAGTTGATGCAGCAGCAGGTTGAGAGCTGAGAGCTTGCAGAATCTTATTAAGAGTTGTTCTTGTTGCAGTCATCTCTTTGTTGAAATCATTCTTCAACGCATGCAGTTCAGCCTTCACTGCATCATTCTTAGTCTCCAAGCCAGCTATTCGTATCTCCATGTCCAGCTTTCGCTTCAGGGAGACACGGGACAGGTTCAAAAGGCATAGAGTCCTTGAACTGAGCACTGCCGAGACCATAAATGGTTCCTCTGCGTGTCTTCCCACGCTGAAAGAAGAAAGAACAGAAATCAGAACATAATATGATGCTTTTAATATCCTAAATCAGAATAGAATAGAACATAAATGGTTCCTCAGTATCTAACAAAGAAGTGATGCATTTAGCATCCTAAATCAGAACAGAATATGATTAACAATCAAAATACTCAAGAAATGATGCATTTTGAATCCTAAATCAGAGCATAATACTCAAGACTACTATTCAAAATGCATTTGGTTACCTTGATGTATTCTTGGTTGAGGAGAAGACGCTTTGTACATGCAGTAGCTGCTGTTGAGGAAGTTTGGCTGTCACCATGTGGAGATCCATCTAATTCTGCCAACTCTTCTTCAACAGCCTTCTCAACTTCCAGAACCAAAGCTTCTGACCGATCGTTGACGAAAACACCATCTTTATTCATGTGAGTCCTCCGCACAAGGGCTGTAAATGGAGGTGGCTCCTCCAAAGCATCCTCGACCATCTAGAAAATAAACTAAAGTTAAAACAAAAAAATAAAACAGAAGTTAAAACAGAATTTAAAATTGAAGTTATTACCATATCATACTCAATTCTCGCAAAACACCGTGGTCCTGCAGTGTGCTTGTGCATCTTCTTCCCTGGAGGAGCAAAGGTACAGGATTCAGCAACTGCGTTACTCTTGTTGATTGCTTCCGGAGTTGCCCAATTCTCAAGAAGTAGATTCCAGTCGTCCTCACTAATGTATTTAGGCTGCTTGCCTTCCCTCTTTTTCTTGTTGATGCGTTGGCAGATGGTTTTTTGTGTTTGTAACTTCCATTTACTGTATATCAACTCATGGAACTCATCTTCCCAATAGTAATTTTGCTACAAAAGAAAAGAAACCATTAGTATTATACATAGGAAATCAGACAAGCATCAAACAGAAATGGAACATAAAACGCTTACTATAAATTAATGCCACCAGCTGGTTTTCTTCTGTGGTGGTACATACTTCCAGCTAGACCATGGTCCCCAATATTTCCCCTGCCACGTTGATCGGATAAAAGCATGGACTTCAGAATCAATACCGGACCTGAACATATAAAAGAAATCAGACAAGCATTAGAACATATAAAAGATAGGCACAGACGCATTCGACATAATAAATCAGTCAAGCATTATACATAAGAAATCAGACAAGCATCAATCAAACAGAAATGGAACATAAAACACTTACCACAATGCTCCATTAAGTTTCTTGGGATGGAGGTGTGGCTGGTTTAGTCTACCAGGAGCACGTAGCAACGCTGCTTCGGTTCTCATGACATAGGTAGGAACCTCTGAGGCCTCTGTTAATTCCCCCACAGCTCCAGGAGGTATTGAGTGACCAGAAGATGAAGTTGAGGCATGTGAAGACCCGATTCTACTTGGAGGTATTGAGTGACCAGAAGATGGAGTTGAGGCATTTGCAGACTCGGTTCTATTTGGGGGCGGTCGTAGACGCGTTGGCGCTGACAGTGCTGTCGACATAACAGAGAAAATGCCATTCAGTTAGTAACATCAATAACACACTATCATAGGTATTTAGAACAGAGGACAAGAGGACACATAAGACATTAACATCAATAACACACTATCAATAACCCAATAACATCAATTCAATTACTATCATACAATGCCATACAATTAGTAACATCAATAACACACTATCATAGGTATTTAGAACAGAAGACAAGATGACACGGAAGACAATAACATCAATAACATCAATAACACACTATCAATAACACACTATCAATAACATAATAACATCAATTCAGTTACTATCATACAATGCCATACTGGATTTAGAACAGAAGACAAGAGGACTTGGCAAATCATGTGCTCTTGCGATTACAACCATTGAGTATGTAACAAAGATAAAAGAACTCCTAAGGCTAAAATTCTGGGGATCTAGTGCAACTAAACATCTAGTGAAACTTTGAGAAAGATATGAATGACCCTGAGGTGTTAAAAGATCATGGCAACAAAGAAAAGTAAAAGAAAGTGGTGGCCTTATGTAACTAGTAGCTCTAAGACATAGTAGTATCTCAGAAAACTTCAGCTCCATATTAGATCTCCCAATACACATTGTTCAGAATTTGCAAGTGAAAGTTTTTTCTTAATGCTGCCAATCTAACCTGTTAAGAGAATCCTCAGCTTAACAACTACGATTCTATACGATTTATTCAACCAAGAACAACCCAATACACCCTTTCAAAGCTAAACTCAAGTAATATCCATCAATTGCGTTTAAAGCTACTTAAACAATCACCCATTAAAGAAACAGAGCATAATCATTAAGGGTAAAGATGAGCTCCAAATCTCATTTTCGATAGAAGAAGAAATTTTCAAATTTGTAAGCTAAAGGATAAAGAAGAGAGGCGCAATGAGACGAAAGTTACAGATCGATTGCTCAAACCTGGGATATTCATGTCGGTGGTTCGAGGTCGGTTCACGGTGGCAGTTAGAGGTTGACTCACGCCGGTGGTTCGAGGTTGATTCATGCCGCCGGGTCGAGGTTGATTCATGTCGCTGGTTAGAGGATGATTCACGATGGCGGTGCGAGGGCGAAGGCGATGATTAGGTTGAGACATCGTCGGCGGAGAAGTGTGAGAGAGAGCGAGAGAGACGGCGAAGAAGGGTGAGAGAGAGAGACGGTGAAGAAGGGTTGAGAGAGAGAGAGAGAGAGAGAAACGACGAAGAAGGGTTGAGAGAGAGAGAGATACGGCGAAGAAGGGTTGAGTTTGAGATAGGTAGATCTGAGAGAGAGATACGTGAGAGATAGAGTGAAACGAGAGAGGCAGATCTTGACACTTAGTATATTTTAGGGTTTTTATGTATAGCCAAGTTTTGTTACATTTATATTTCGTGGCTATACGTTGTCACAATTTAAACAAGGTTAGCCATGTTCCTTCTTTCGTGACAATTACATGACAATTTCGTGGCTATTCTAGCCACGATCTGGTTACGAAATGTCACGTTCTTGTTTTCGTGATTATTTCGTGGCTTTTTCGTGACTTTTACGCTTTTGCCACAAATTTTTCGTGACACCATCGTGGCTGTAGCCGAGATTTCTACTAGTGCGGGGACCAAAATGGAGTCTTAGAACTTAGGATCATTGCGTTCCTATGGCAATTTTCTTTTTTTTTTTTAATCTCTTCTCATTCTTTTCTGTTTTTGTGCTTTCAGGTTCATGAGCATGCCTCACACTAGAAGCCAAGGGACATCGAATGTAGCTGAGTTCGAGCCTGAACCTTCGCGTCTAGAGAGATAGAAGAAGAGAGAGAAGTTGCTGAAGGTTATTGAAGAGTTTGAGTTTGCTACAGTGATGGGTGATAACATTGGTGCAGACATTCAAGTACACAATAATCCTCTCTTTCCTGAAGTTATTCTAGGAGCTAACCCACCTGCTGGAGATGGTGCTAATGTTGCTGCTCAGCAAGCTAGACAGGAGAATGTTGCGGCTGCGGGGCAGCAACGCGCAAATCAACCTCAACAGAGGATGACTCTGGCGCAATACGATACTCCGGAGGCCTTCTATGCGAATCGTGCTGGGATTCGTCCGCCTCCTATTGAGAGAAGAGACTTTGAGATCAAGACTGGTCTCATTAATTTAGTGCAGCAGAACCAGTATCATGGGTTGCCATCTCAGAACCCTATGCACCATCTGGATAGGTTTGAAGTCATCTGCAATACTATTTAGCACAACAGAGTGCCTGCTGATTCTCTGAAATGTAGGTTGTTCATTTTTTCTCTGAATGACAAAGCTACAAGATGGTACAAAAGCTTGGAGCATGATTCTCATAGGACATGGGACGAGATCAAGGCTGCCTTCCTGGGGCATTTCTTCACGAAATCGTGATCTATGTCTGTGAGGAACAAGATTGCAAGATTTCGCCAACTGAATATTGAGAGTTTTCATGCAGCTTGGGAAAATTCAGAGAGTATCTGAATGATTGTCCTCATCATGGGTTCACAGATAGGAATCTCCTCAACATTTTCTACAATGGGGTTGAGGAGAAATATCAGAACGCTATGGATACTGCTAGCAATGAGGATTTCAGTACCAAGACTGTGTAGGAAGCTTTTCAGTTGGTGAATAACATGGCAAACAGTCAGGCTAATCGCAGACCAGACTATGAGCGCGGTAGAGGAGTTGTGTCATCTGATGCAAAGAGGATTGATGATCTGCAGAAAGCTCGATGAGCTAATGAGGAGAGCCAGTAGAGTGTTAACTTTTTTGGTGAGCAGAATGAAGCACATGTGCTTCAAGAGCAGAAATGGGACAGATGTACCAGGAGTACATGTTTGATGAGCTGGCGGATGTGAATTAAATTGGTGATCAGGGAAACTTCGGTAATAGAGGTTTCAATCAGCAAAATCTTTTCCAGAACAAGCTATACAATCAGAATCAGAGTGTCTTCAACTCTGGTTTTCAGAACAAAAATCAGAACAATGGCTTCGAAAACAGTGGCTTTGGGAACAACGGTTATCAGCAGAAGCAATATGGTTCAGGAGGATTCAAGAACAATTATCAGTTGGGGTATCAGAATCAGAACAAGGGACAAGCTTCTGCATCTTCTGAAGATAGTGAGCTAAAGAAAATGTTGCAGCAAGTGCTGGAAAATCAGAGCAAGTCTGCTGTAGAGATCAATCAGAAAGTCGATAGCATGTACAGTGACCTCAATGGGAAGTTTGAGGCTATGAGTGTTCGAATGAAGACGCTGGAAACACAGGTTTCTCAGACTTCTACGAGCAATAGAGCTCCTCCAGGTGTTATTCCAAACAAACCAGAAAAGAATCCGAAGGAATACTGCAATGCTATCACGATTTGAGGTGAAGAAGTATCTGAGAGTTCATCTGGGACAGAGATCGGTCGACCCCTGCCCCTGGATCAGTTGATCCATGTCCCAGAATCTCATAGAAATTTGCGAAATTCTGCGATTGATCAATTGCCTGAAGCGATCGATCGGTCCCAAAAGGAGGACAAGGATCGATCGATCCCTGTCTCCGGATCGATTGATCCCTGTCCTGACGAAGGGGTAGCTGATTCTAGAGAAAAAGGCAAGGATCGATCGATCCCTGCCCCTGGATCGATCGATCCCTGTCTTGACGGGATGGTATCGAGTTCTAGCGATGAAACAAAGGCGTCGGAGGTTGAGGATGAGTATGTGCCACCCCCACATTATGTTCCCAAGCCTCCATGTCCTTCCAGACGCCATCAAAAGATCAAATATCGCGAGTATGAGAAGCTGAAGAATCTCGTTGGTGAGTTACATGTGTGATTGCCTTTCGTGAAGGTAGTCAAGATGGTACCATCTCTTAAGTGGTACATGAAGGAGATTCTCTCAGATCGCCTGACCCTGGAACAAGGTGTATCAGTTCTTACTGCGGAGTGTAGCGCAGTTCTTCAAAACATCACACTGGAGAAATGCGAAGATCCATGTCCTTTTGTTCTACCTTGCAGGATTGGATCTCTTACTTTTGAGAGATGTCGGTGTGACTTGGGCTCTGCAGTTAGTTTGATGTCGTTTTCTGTCTCGCAGAGGATGAATATGGTGAATTATAAGCCCACGAAGATGTCTCTGATACTTGCTGATAGATCAATTCGTAAGCCCATAGGTATTCTCGTNAGAGGAACCTCACACCAAGGAGTCTTTTCAGATATCCTTATCTCGGATTGACAAAAAGAATGCTCTGTTGAGTAAAGACACAGTGGAGATAGCTGAAAGGAATGACGTCAAAAAAGTCCTAGATGGAGACGTTCATTCTACAATGAGAAAACTCAAGACCAAAAAGAAGGTGAAGGTTGATGCAATCTTACGAAGAGAGGTTTTTAGTCTCTTCGAAAGAAGGGAGGTTTTTAGTCCCTGATCTTTCTGAATACATAATTCAAAATTTAGATGGAGTTTTGTGTTTAGGGTTTCTGCGAAAAACTTGATGGAAAGATGGAAGAGATTTCTATGGAATGAGTGAAGATAGAAGTGTTTAAGATCAAGAGAACAAACTCTGTTTTGATCTTTAACAAAAAAAGATGCATAGAGAATAAACTCTGTAGCAATCAGTTTTGTTCAAAGTTGAACAAAGGATTCGAAGTTTATTAGAGGAAAAAGATAATCTTTATTATAACTTGAAAGATCTGAATGTTGAAGCATACAACTTATTTATAGTGTTAAAGACCTAGGGTGGTCGAAATCTCTCTCCAAAAAGAAGAAGGAACTTCGATTTTCGTAGTCTATCTAAAAGGAAATCTTAACTAATGCTAAAAGAAAATCTGAAACAATCTTAAAGTAAAAGGAAAATATCTAGATCCTTTTCCTTTTAAAATAAAAAGGAAAAAATCTGAATATTCCCTAAAACTTTAGATTGTTTTCGAGAATAATAAACCAAAATTAAAATAAACCAAATCTAAAACCTATGAAAATCAAGTGGATAAAATCAAACCATAATAATCGATTAATTAACAATCTGGCTAGGCCCTTTTGGATGGTTGTAGATTTTCGCATTGTCGTCAGATTGATATATT